>BDUI01010263.1:46275-60099 GCA_002335545.1 Apodemus speciosus
TCTGAGTTCGAGGCCAGCCTGGTCTACAGAGTGAGTTCCAGGACAGCCAGGGCTACACAGAGAAACCCTGTCTCAAAAGAACAAAAAAAAAAAAAAAACTAACAGACTGGATGCATAATAGGACCCAGCATTTTACTGCATACAGAAAACACACCTCAGTGACAAAGACAGACACTACCTCGAAGTAAAAGACTGGAAAAAAATTTTCCAAGCAAACTGTCCCAAGAAACAAGCAGGAATAACCATTCTAATATTGAATAAAATTGACTTTCAACTAAAAGTTATCAAAAAAGATAAGAAAGGACACTTCATACTCATCAAAAGAAAAATCTACCAAAATAAACTCCCAATTCTGAACATCTGTGCTCCAAATACAAGGGCACCCACATTCATAAAAGAAACTTTACTAAAGCTCAAAGCACACATTGTACTTCACACAATAATAATGGGAGACTTCAACACCCCACTCTCATCAATGGACAGATCATGGAAACAGAAACTGAACAGAGAAACAGTAAAACTAACAGAAGCTATGAAACAAATGGATTTAACAGATATCTATAGAACATTTTATCTTAAAACAAAAGAATATACTTTCTTCTCAGCACCTCATGGTACCTTCGGTCACAAAACAGACCTCAACAGATACGAGAAGATTGACAAAATCCCATGCATCCCATCAGATCACTATGGAATAAGGCTGGTCTTCAATAGCGACAAAAACAACAGGAAGCCCACCTACACATGGAAACTGAACATGTTTTACTCAATGATGACCTGGTCAAGGAAGAAAGAAAAAAATAAAGACTTTTTAGAATTTAATGAAAATGAAGGCACAACATACCTAAACTTATGGGATACAATGAAAGCAGTGCTAAGAGGAAAACTCATAGCCCTGAGTGCCTCTAAAAAGAAAATGGAGAGAGCAAACACTAGTAGCTTAACAGTACACCTGAAAGCTCTAGAACAAAAAGAAGCAAATACACCCACGAGGAGTAGATGGCAGGAAATAATCAAACTCGGGGCTGAAATTAGCCAAGTAGAAACAAAAAGATCTATATAAGGAATCGACAAAACCAGGCGCTAGTTCCTTGAGAAAACCAACAAGATAGATAAATCCTTAGCCAGACTAACCAGAGGGCACAGAGACAGTATTAATATTAACAAAATCAGAAATGAAAAAGAAATAGCAACAGAAACTGAGGAAATTAAAAAAATCATCAGATCCTACTATAAAAGCCTATACTCAACAAAACTGGAAAGTCTAAATGAAATGGGCAATTTTCTAGACAGATTCCAGGTAGCAAAGTTAAATCAGGATCAGATAAACCATCTAAACAGTCCCATAACCCCTACAGAAATAGAAGCAGTCATTAAAGAGCCCAGGACCAGATGGGTTTAGTGCAGAATTCTATCTGACCTTCAAAGAAGACCTAATACCAATACTCTTCAAACTATTCCACAAAATAGAAACAGAAGGTATACTACCCAACTTGTTCTATGAAGCCATAATTTCTCTGATACCAAAACCACACAAAGACCCAAAAAAGAAAGAGAACTTCAGATCAATCCCTTATGAATATCAATGCAAAAATGCCCGATAAAATTCTAGCAAACTAAATCCAAAACGATCAAAATGATCATTCACCATGATCAAGTAAGCTTCATCCCAGAAAGCAGGGATGGTTCAATATATGGAAATCCATAAACATAATCCACTATATAAACAAACTTAAAGAAAAAATATATCATCTCATTAGATGCTGAAAAAGCATTTGACAAAATTCAGCATCCCTTCATGTTAAAAGTCTTGGAAAGATCAGGAATTCAAGGCCCATACCTAGGCATAGTAAAACAGTATACAGCAAACCAGTAGCCAACATCAAACTAAATGGAGAGAAATTTAAAGCAATCCCACCAAAATCAGGAACTAGACAAGGTTGCCCACTCTCTCCCTACCTATTCAATATAGTACTCGAAGTCCTAACCAAAGCAATAATTAGGACAACAAAAGGAGGTCAAAGGGATACAAATTGGAAAGGAAGAAGTCAAAATAACACTATTTGCAGATGATATGATAGTATACTTTAGTAACCCCAAAAATTCCACCAGAGTACTCCTAAACCTAATAAAAACAACTTAAGCAAAGTGGCTGAATATTAAATTAACTCGAATCAGTAGCCGCCTTCTACACAAAGGATAAACAGGCTGAGAAATAAATTAGGGAAATGACACCCTTCACAGTAGTCACAAATAATATAAAATACCTTGATGTTACTCTAACCAAGCAAAGGAAAGATCTGTATGACAAGAACTTCAAATCCCTGAAGAAAGAAATTGAAGATCTCAGAAAATGTAAAAATCTTTCATGCTCATGGATTGGCAGGATTAATATAGTAAAAATGGCCATCTTGCAGTAATTTACGGATTCAATGAAATCCCCATCAAAATCCCCACTCAATTTTTCATAGAGTTAGAAAGAGCAATTTGCAAATTCGTTTAGAAAAACCAAAAACCCAGGTTAGCAAAAACTATTCTCAACAATAAAAGAGCTTCTGGGGGAATCACCATCCCTGACCTTAAGCTGTATTACAGAACAATCATGATAAAGACTGCATGGTATTGGTACAGTGACAGGCAGGTAGATTGATGTTAATAGAATTGAAGACCTAGAACACACACACCTATGGTTACTTGATCTTTGACAAAGGAGCTAAAACCATCCAGTGGAAAAAAGACTGCATTCTCAACAAATGGTCCTGGTTCAACTGGCTGTCAGGATGTAGAAAAATGCACATCCATCCTTTCTTATCTCCTTGTACAAAGTTCAAGTCCACGTGGATCAAGGACCTCCACATAAAACCAGATACACTGAATCTAATAGAAGAGAAAGTGGAGGGAAAGTCTCAAACACATGGGCACAGGGGAAAAGTTCGTGAAGAAAACACCAATGGCTTATGCTCTAAGATCAAGAATTGACAAATGGAACCTCATAAAACTGCAAAGCTTCTATAAGGCAAAGGACACTGTCAGTAGGACAAAACAGCAACCAGCAGACTGGGAAATGATCTTTACCAATCCTACATCAGAGGGAGAGGGCTAATATCCTGTATATACAAAGAACTCAAGAAGTTAGATTCCAGAGAAATAACCCTATTAAAAAATGGGGTACAGAGCTAAACAAAGAATTCTCAACTGAGGAATATTGAATGGCCGAGAAGCACCTAAAGAAATGTTCAACATCCTTAGTTATTAGGGAAATGCAAATCAAAACAACTCTGAGATTCCACTCCACACCAGTCAGAATGGCTAAGAACAAAAACTCAGGTGACATCAGATGCTGGAGAGGATGTGGGGAAAGAGGAACACTCCTCCATTGCTGGTAGAATTACAAGCTGGTACAACTACTCTGGAAATAAGTCTGGTGGTTCCTCAGAAAGTTGGACATAGCTCAGGACCCAGCTATACCACTCCTGGGCATATACCCAAAAGATGCTCCAACATGTAATAAGGACACATGTTCCACTATGTTCATAGCAGCCTTATGTATAATAGCCAGGAGCTGGAAATGACCCAGATGTCCTTCAACAGAAGAATGGATACAGAAACTGTGGTACATTTACACAATGGAGTACTACTCAGCTATTAAAAACAGTGACTTCATGAAATTTTTAGGCAAATGGATAGAACTAGAAAATATCCTGATTGAGGTCACCTAGTCACAAAAGAACACACATGGTATGCACTCACTGATAAATGGATATTAGCCCAAAAGCTTGGAATACCCAAGATACAATTCACAGACCATGTGAAGCTTAAGAAGGAAGACCAAAATGTGGATGCTTCAGTCCTTCTTAGAAGGGAGAACAAAATACTCACAGGAGGTAGAGGGTGGGAGGGCATTGGGAGGAAGAGAGGAGGGAAAAAATGAGGGCAAGATAAGGTATGGGAGGAGATGGGGATGCTATACAGATGTCAGGGATTTGAACAGAGGTGTAGAGCAATGGGGAATGGGCAACTGGGGGCAGCCACCAGAAAGTCCCAGATGCCAGGACAGCAAGACTCTCCCAGAACCCAACAGGAATGAGACTAGCTGAAATGCCCCCAACAAATGTGAAGGGAGAACCTGTAGAGACCATATCCAGAAGTTAGGCAAGGCCCTCATTTGGGGTATGGGGCCACCCACTCATCTCCAAATTTTAACCCAGAATGGCTCCTATCTAGAGATAATACTCGGACAAAGTGTGGAGCAAAGACTGAAGGAAAGACCATCCAGAGACTGTCCCACCTGGGGATCCATCCCATATACAGACACCAAACCGAGACACTATTGCATATGCCAAGAAGTGCTGACAGGAGCCTGTTACAGCTGTCTCCTGGGAGGCTCTGCCAGAGCCTGACCAGTACAGAGGAGGATGTTTGGAGGCAACCAATGGACTGAGCACAGGGTCCCCAATGGAAAAGTTAGAAAAAGGACTGAAGGAGCTGAAGGGGTTTCCATCCCCATAGGAAGAACAACAATATCGACCAACCAGACCCCCCAGAGCTCCCAGGAACTAAACCACCAACCAAAGAATACACATGGCTCCAGCCACATATGTAACAGAGGATGGCCTTGTCTGGCATCAGTAGGAGGAGATGCCCTTGGTCCTATGAAGGCTCAATGCCCCAGTGTAGGGGAATGCCAGGGCGGTATGGTGGGAGTGGGTGGTTGGGAGGAGGAGCACCCTCATAGAAGCAGGGGGAGGGGGTATGAGATATGGGGTTTCTGGAGGGGAAACTGGGAAAGGGGATAACATTTGAAATGTAAATACATAAAGTATCCAATTAAAAAACTGAAGTCTAGCCAGGCGGTGGTGGTGCACACCTTTAATCCCAGCCCTTGGGAGGCAGAGGCAGGCGGATTTCTGAGTTCGAGGCTAGCCTGGTCTACAGAGTGAGTTCCAGGACAGCCAGGGCTACACAGAGAAACCCTGTCTCAAAACAAAACAAACAAACAAACAAAAAAAAAAAACCCTGAAATCTGCCTTATTATGCCTCTGCCCTGTGTCTTAGAAAATATTGTACAGGTTTTCTGAAATATGCACAAGAATGTCTGTTGTACCATCATTTATAATAAGGAAAAGCTGAAATAATTGATTATTATAAATGGATGACAGTTGGAAACTTTGACATAAAGCTTACCTTAAAGGTGTAGAACTAATTAACATAAACGCAAGTGAGAGTGATAAATGCAGAAGTGATTACAGTACTGTCTGAGARAGGCGGGCGGGCCAGAATGAGGTCAGAATTGGGTGGAGGGATCCAGCTGTTGTTATTTGTTTGAAGCAAAAGCAAATGTAGTATTTAATCTGGTAGTTGGAAGGCGTGTGACCTCTGCTGTCTGTGAGTTCTGTGTGCTCATGTGGTTTTATTTTTTTAGTCAGTTTAAGAAAACAAATTTTAGTAAGTTTTTCATATCAAAAAGATGAATGCACCATGTATATGAAATTTTTTAAATTCAGAGGTAAAGACGCCTTATCAATATACAATGCCAAGATGATTCACGGAACCCGTGCTGTGCAGGGTGGTGGGGATGACGGGGTGCTTGCCACTGGRCTGGTGTACTTAACAGTAACTGAGCTGYTCTTGTCTGCTAGTTTGTCTACAGGACAGTGTGCTGGCTTTCTGGAAGCACGGGATGCAAGGTAGAAGTTTTAGATCTAATGAGGTAAGTAATCTTTTGAAGCGTGCTCATTGTATGGTCATGTGAAGCCAGGCACGGTAACTTGTGCCTGTTGTCTTAACGTGAGGAGGCCCAGGCAGGAAGATCATTTGAACTTAAGATTCAGATGCAGCCTAGGCAACATAATGATAACAGTGAAACTTRTCTCCTTTAAAAAAATAAAAATTAAGTAGAAGACACAAAATCTGTTTCAAGCAATTCTTTCAACACTGTAAAGTGCTCAGTTGAGTGCAATGGTAAGGTCGGCGCGTGCTTTGTGCTCTAGAGCAGAGCCTTCCTGAGGCTGCTCCYTTTGCTGCAGTTCCTCCTGCTTTGGTGACTTCCAACCATAAAATTATTTCATTGCTATGCATAACTGTAAGTTCACTGTTGTTATGAATCATAATATAAATATCTGTGTTTTCCAGTGCTCTTAGGTGAACCCTGTGAAAGCAGCCCACAAATTCAAAAATTCAAAGCAGCTGTTCTTGAGCCTCTCTCTCTCTCTCTCTCTCTCTCTCTCTCTCTCTCTCTCTCTCTCTCTCTCTCTCTCTCTCTCTCTCTCCTAGCCAACAGACTCCAATCCATACCTTTTGTGCTTCCATATAACTACCTACCCTAGGACTCCAAACAAAAGCCTCCGACACTACTAAAATGAGTCAGCTGCCTCCTCAGCATCCCAGACCTGGGAAGCTCTGTGTTGCACAGTGACATCCACACACAATAAGTGACAGGCTTGCCTCCTGATTCTGCCATCTTCACTAATGAGACATGGTTGTTGGCCCCTTTGTCTGAGCCTTCCTACTGTACAGAAATAACTTAGCTCTAAGATAGCTGGCATACTAATTCAGCTCACCATTTCTGCTGGCAGTGCTTTAGGGGTTGGCCCTGAAATATTACTGGCAGGTAAAAACCATCTAATACTTCGCTGGGATTCCCAAGCCAATCTCAGTAGCATCACCTGAGCAGGTTAGAATAGAAAAGCAAGGTCAGGAGCAAGAGGAAGGAAAAGTGTCCAGAAGTTACTTAAAGGCCTTTTTCAAACTACGCAGTGAGATATTCAGTATGCCTCATGAACTCCACATCCTAACTGGCAAAGCCCTGCCTCCCCTGCAGACACAGGCCAGAGCCACCACTGCTGAAGTAAAGGAGTTTCCTCACCAGTTCAAGTCACGCTAGAAGAGAAGGACACTAGTGTTTCTAGAACGACTCATTATAGGGTTTTGATGGACTAAATTTGATTTCAACATCAAGTTGAATGTTTTGAATTTCAGCCTCACTATTGCTAGAGGCATGGTTTGGACTGTTTTGTGTTTTATAAGCCATCAACATTGAGTTCCTCTCTCTTTTTTGTGGTCTCAAACTTTATTGCTCAAGTGGCTACTAGTTGGTCACACTGAGGATGCATTCCATCAGAAAGTGGTACTGAAGNCATGTGAAGCCAGGCACGGTAACTTGTGCCTGTTGTCTTAACGTGAGGAGGCCCAGGCAGGAAGATCATTTGAACTTAAGATTCAGATGCAGCCTAGGCAACATAATGATAACAGTGAAACTTRTCTCCTTTAAAAAAATAAAAATTAAGTAGAAGACACAAAATCTGTTTCAAGCAATTCTTTCAACACTGTAAAGTGCTCAGTTGAGTGCAATGGTAAGGTCGGCGCGTGCTTTGTGCTCTAGAGCAGAGCCTTCCTGAGGCTGCTCCYTTTGCTGCAGTTCCTCCTGCTTTGGTGACTTCCAACCATAAAATTATTTCATTGCTATGCATAACTGTAAGTTCACTGTTGTTATGAATCATAATATAAATATCTGTGTTTTCCAGTGCTCTTAGGTGAACCCTGTGAAAGCAGCCCACAAATTCAAAAATTCAAAGCAGCTGTTCTTGAGCCTCTCTCTCTCTCTCTCTCTCTCTCTCTCTCTCTCTCTCTCTCTCTCTCTCTCTCTCTCTCTCTCTCTCTCCTAGCCAACAGACTCCAATCCATACCTTTTGTGCTTCCATATAACTACCTACCCTAGGACTCCAAACAAAAGCCTCCGACACTACTAAAATGAGTCAGCTGCCTCCTCAGCATCCCAGACCTGGGAAGCTCTGTGTTGCACAGTGACATCCACACACAATAAGTGACAGGCTTGCCTCCTGATTCTGCCATCTTCACTAATGAGACATGGTTGTTGGCCCCTTTGTCTGAGCCTTCCTACTGTACAGAAATAACTTAGCTCTAAGATAGCTGGCATACTAATTCAGCTCACCATTTCTGCTGGCAGTGCTTTAGGGGTTGGCCCTGAAATATTACTGGCAGGTAAAAACCATCTAATACTTCGCTGGGATTCCCAAGCCAATCTCAGTAGCATCACCTGAGCAGGTTAGAATAGAAAAGCAAGGTCAGGAGCAAGAGGAAGGAAAAGTGTCCAGAAGTTACTTAAAGGCCTTTTTCAAACTACGCAGTGAGATATTCAGTATGCCTCATGAACTCCACATCCTAACTGGCAAAGCCCTGCCTCCCCTGCAGACACAGGCCAGAGCCACCACTGCTGAAGTAAAGGAGTTTCCTCACCAGTTCAAGTCACGCTAGAAGAGAAGGACACTAGTGTTTCTAGAACGACTCATTATAGGGTTTTGATGGACTAAATTTGATTTCAACATCAAGTTGAATGTTTTGAATTTCAGCCTCACTATTGCTAGAGGCATGGTTTGGACTGTTTTGTGTTTTATAAGCCATCAACATTGAGTTCCTCTCTCTTTTTTGTGGTCTCAAACTTTATTGCTCAAGTGGCTACTAGTTGGTCACACTGAGGATGCATTCCATCAGAAAGTGGTACTGAAGRGAGCACGGAAGAAGGGGGAAGATGCTTGTTGAGTGAGAGCACGCCCCAGACATCAGRCTTACTTGTGCTTACAGGAATGCCGGGAGGCTCATCCTGTCCAGGATACAGGAACCAGGGCTGTTCCCAGAGTGCACTGCTGGCCTGTTCACTGCCACACCACATAGCAACCACTCAAGGCACAAAACCAGCTTCGCGTGGTCGGATGGTGTCTGTGGCCTTGCCACTCACATTAATGTGAATGACAGGACATTTTGGATGAAAAAAATTAATTGCTTTTCATTAAAATTTTCTCTGGAAGTATATAATCTAGCAAGTAATTTTCCTGCACCAGTATTTGAGGATTAATTCCAAATTTGCCACATTTTCCCTGAACTAACAAACTGATGTGATTACAAACTTACAACACATAGTAATGAGGGGAAGACCTTTTCCCATCCTTCAAATTGTGGGAGTTCAGAGGGAGCTGGGTTTTTGCTATTATGCTGCCCATGAGCTATCCAAACGAAAGTTTGTACCTTTGGAGTTAGGTGTGATGTCACATACATGTAATCTGTTCAAGAGACTGAGTCAGAAGAACCTGGAGTTCAGGTCTAGCCTGGGTTGTAAAGCAAGAATCTGTTGCAAAAGAAGGGAAGAATTTTTAAAAGATTTTGTATCTTTAAGTAATTTTTTTAAATTACGTTTTAATTAAACAGGTAACGCAAGAAATTTCAGATAACACAAGAATCTTCAGACTCCTTGGATCTGACAGGTATGAAGTTGGGCTTTGCAAAATATCTGGTACTGAATGGGCTCCCAACCCAGTGTAAGGCTGCCTACTCTTTTGGAAGAATTGAAATTTCTGCATGCTCGACACGTGCTTGTTTTTTAACTATTGGAAACTAGTCTTCCAAATAATGGGACCCATAGTTCTGATGGTGCTGTTACCTCAGTTACACTGTTGATAGCAACTTAGAGCAGCATGCTGGATGTCAACAAACACCACACTGAGCAGTCCATAACAGATAATAGTCTATTATTATTTATTATTATTATTATTATTATTATTATTATTATTATTATTATTATTATTAAGAATTACCTTTAGGTTGGTAAACTGCAGACTGTTTTAGCATTGATAGGACTAAGCCCACCCTCTTCCCCCATTACTCCTGTAGCGTCGGTTTCTCCTCAACCCTTGCCCTTCACCCTTAAGTCCTAGAAGAACACTCATCGAGAGGTAGGCAGTGGGCACCTCCCTGGACTGGAGTCAGAGTTACTGCAAATGGATTCTGCCCCCAAGAGCAGCGGTTAGAGAGGTGTCTAAAAGAARCCATAGTTGGTTGCTTGGTTTGTTTGGTTGGTTGTTTTTTCTGCTGATATTAATTTTCATAAATAAATAACTTTGTTCTGTTATRTGTTTCTTATTACCTTTAGGGTTGTGGTTTTGGAAAGTAGGCCAACTGATAACCCAACAGCAAATAGCAATTTATACATCTTGGCGGGTCATGAAAACAGCTACTGAGACTCGGTGTTCTTGACGGTGACCTGTGGGGACAGTGACCAGGGCTGCTGCTACGTTGGTGGATGTGTGAAGCTATGCAGACTGCAGGAACCTARCTCTGATCCTTATAATTTATTGTGGCATGAGACAGATGGGAGACATTTTGTTTTAAGTGGTATGGATATATTTAGCATATTGAACCACACAAGTGCTTAATTCATTGTTATGTAATCTTTGTACATATAAGCGGTATTTTTCTGTGAATCTTCATATTGCTGAAGGCATACACTAAGAATTTATGTAGATAATGTACTTTTATGAGATGTAAACGTGTCTTATCTGTACAGATGTAAATGTTGATTAAAATGCAACTGGGGTTAATATTTTAAGAATTCTTTAGTATATTCTTGGGTGTGGTCATATTACAAAATGGGATGCTGACAATGAAACAAGACATTAACACTATTGTATTTTTATTATATATAATTTAGTAATATGGACATAAATCTTGTAACTTTTAAAATGGTATCGAGCTGTAATCATTTTATAATCTTGTTTTTAATTTTAATGCACGTGCACTGGTGTTTCTCCTGCACAGAGTATTGACGTGTGATGTGGTGTCACAGAGAAGCTGTGACACCCTCTGTGAATATGCATTTGGTCCTACAACATATTTTTTACATGTATTTGGATTGTTTTCTATGTGAAACAAACCAGTTAACCACCTGTTGTAGTAACTCTTTTTATATTTAAGCAGAATAGTGTAAGATAGCTTGTCTGTGCTTAGGCTACACCTTTGCAAAAAAAAAACTTAAATCACAGAATGGCGGTACCACAGTAGAACAGCGCAGCTGTCGCCAGGGTTACAGTGTGCACAAGCTGAGCTAGCACTGCTGAGGAGCCCACACTAGACATTCACAGGCACTGAAGAGCCGTCACATTCCAGAGTAACGCGATCGAGTCTCTCATGGACTTTTACTTCTGTTGGCCTTATTTTATCACTACCATATTTCTTTTGATTTAGAGTATTAATACATGGCCAAAATAATTTAGTTACTACCTCATACAAACATTATAATGGTTACTACAGATCACAGGAAGTTAGTTTGGTTAAAATCATTGTTGATTGGTTTTTTCCAATGGAGTGTATCTGTCTTATCAAGATAGATATCACGTTGTAGCTAAGTGCGCACCTCTGACTCTCCTTGGTATGTGTTCATATGTTCTTTATATTTTGATGTGAGTATATACACACAAAGAACAAGCTAAATTGTGATTTATGCTTCGTTTATTTTAACTGATAATGGTTTTAAATATGTTCCTGGTTGTACATACTGTAAAATAAACATGTTTTTTAACATGCGCTTGAGTAGTTGCCTGTCATCTGGCTTCATAGCATTAGAGGGAAATGCTTTGTATGCAGTCAGATCGTAAGTATCCAGTTCTCCCATAATCATTATTTGATCTACATTTTAAATATGACATTCCCACATTTGAGAAAGGGGGCATCTTTTGTAGGATCTTGAATTCTTATCAGGAAAAGCAAACACTCCTAGTGTTTTGGTTGAAGCAGGGACAGGCAATTTATATCTTAGCCAGCTCCAGCCCACCTCCTGTCTTGATTCATAAAGTTGGGTGAGAACCAGCACCACCTGTGTCCTGGCCGGCGTCTGGGGCGGGGCCTGTACTTCAGCGCCCCACCCCCCTCAGTGGCTTCAGAGGGACAGAAGGCCTGAGAGCTCAGCGTGTCTACTGGCAGGCCCTTATGGAAAGTAGGCTGGGATAGCACAGCCAAGGAGTGTTGGGGACACAGTTCTGAGGGGCAGGGGCAGGAAGAGGAAGGCGGGACGAACTGGCTGAGTAACCGGGCGGGACACGCTGTTCCTACTGCTTCTTCCACTGTCTATTAGGGCGACCTTGGTCATTTATTCCAGAGCCATTACTCTGCCTAAGAATCAAAGCAATTGTGGATATTACTTTATCTAATACAAATAATCAACATTAATTAAAAATGACACTTTTTTAAATCCACTTAGATGAGAATAACATCACTAACTAGCTGAGAAACAAATTTGGGGAAAAGTTTTTAGGAAGCCAGACCCTGCTCTTAGCACTGCAGGCAGTTGGTGCTCTTAAACCTCGGCGATGTTTAGTCCGCTTTCTAATCTCTACGGCACATCTCAGAAACGGTCACACCTCAGAGACGGTCACATCAAACCGTCAAGCACTTAGGAGCACTGCCCCTACCCTAAAATGTACATAACCCATTGCTTATTAACCATAAGCTCTTACAAGGTGTCTTTGGACTCTTTAGGGAGTAAGACCCGCTAACCTTTGTCTTTATGAGGTGTGACTTATTCTGATATGTACTACAGAGTAAGAGCCACTGGCATAAGATTACATGAAGTCAACAGACCACTGGTTTGGAAGAATCATTTATACGGGAGTTTCAAGTGCAAATTCCTCGGTTCCACAAAGGGCTCCGCTCACATCAGTGCTGGGAGTGGCCTTACTCCATCTGCTCTCTTGTTAGCTGGTTGTGTCCTTACTGGTTTGGAGAGTGGGCAGTTGCTTGCCGGTGGTTTTGGTGCATGTGTGAGTCATGTTTTAGTAGAGACCACAAAAGTAAAGGTTTTAGTCATTCTCATCATTACCAGCACAGAAGGGAAAGTACGGGTGGAAAAAGCAGCCTATAAACCCCGAAAGGACTTCTAACATTGGCTGGTGATCTCCTATTGAGGTGCTTTTGCAGACTGGAGACAAGACAGAAGTCCATCCAGTTAGTGTGCCTGGGGAAGATAAAGACAAGCAGAAGTAAGGAGTGGAGTCAAGTGTGTCTCTAATCCCAGCTGACATGGAGGGTCATGAGTTCAAAGCCAGGCTGGAACTGTAGAGCAAAGTGCTCTCTTGTTTTTTCTGTCTCCCTCTTCCATATATATGTACACACATACATATAAAAGAGCATAAACATATGTTATATATAAACACAGCGCACATACATAGAGAGAATAAAAGATATCTTGGATATGCTTTGGGGAAAGAGAAACTTACATATAGACAGCTGTAGACATCCTTGGTAGAGGAAAGGAACTTGATACACAGGGATGGGTTGACAGGGGTGATACTATATAGTTCATAGTCAGCGAGCAGTGATTTTAAATGCAGTAGAGCTTAGAGTGTGGACAAAGGACCTGGCACGATGCTGGAGAACAGAAGTGGGCCATGGAGAGTCTCCGCGTAGATAAGTAGCTCGGAGAAACCAGGAGTGTGCACACCTGTGGAGACAGGAGACTCAGGTTCAGTGTCTTGGCTATATAGCAAGTTCTAGGTCAGCCTAGGCAACATGAGGTCCTCTCTCACAAAAGATGGAGAGGAGCCAGCGCTTGTGATCTTTAACCCCAGCACTTGGGAAGCAAAGGCTAGCAAATCCCTGAGTTCGAGGCCAGCCTCTTGTACATAGCAAGTTCAAGGACAGACACCAGGACTGCAGGACCTCGTCCTTAAAAAGGGGGGGAGAGGGGAGGAAGAAAAGACAAGTGTCAGGCTGGGGAGACAGCTCAGTGGATAGAGGTTTCCATGCAAGTGGAAAGACTTTAGTTTGAATCCCTAGAAGCCATGGGGAGCTGCGCTCTGTCATCTGTAATACCAATGCTCTTACGGCAAGATGGAGAGACAGGAGAATCTCCCAAAAGTCACAGGCCAGCCGCCCTGTCATACACAAAAGAGGACAAAGACCGTGTCTCAAAGTGAGAAGCACATCTCTCTCTCTCTCTCTCTCTCTCTCTCTCTCTCTCTCTCT
Organism: Apodemus speciosus; assembly: GCA_002335545.1. Lineage (NCBI taxonomy): Eukaryota > Metazoa > Chordata > Mammalia > Rodentia > Muridae > Apodemus > Apodemus speciosus. The sequence goes on from BDUI01010263.1 coordinate 60,085, forward strand.
CTCTCTCTCTCTCTC
>BDUI01010265.1:0-18886 GCA_002335545.1 Apodemus speciosus
TGTATATTGCTTTTACTATGTTTAGGTATGGGCCTTGAATTCCTGTTCTTTCCAAGACTTTTAGCATGAAAGGATGGTGAATTTTGTCAAATGCTTTTTCAGCATCTGTTGAAATGCCCATGTGTTTTTTTCTTAGTTTGTTTATTTAGTGGATTACATAAATGGATTTTCATATGTTGAACCATCCCTGCATCCCTGGGATGAAGCCTACTTGATCGTGTTGAATGATCATTTTGATGTGTTCTTGGATTCAGTTAGGACAGAATATTATTGAGAATTTTTGCATTGATATTCATAAGGGTAATTGGTCTGAAATTCTCTTTCATTCTTGGATCTTTTGTGGCTTTGGTATCAGCGTAATTGTGGCTGTGGCTTCATAGCACGAATTGGGTAGTCTTCCTTTTTTTCTCTTTTGTGGAATAGTTTGAAGAGTATTCATGTTAGGTCTTCTTTGAAGGTGTGATAGAATTCTGACCTAAAAGTATCTGGTCCTGTGTTTCTTTTGGTTGGGAGACTGTCAATGACTGTTTCTTTAGTGGTTATGGGACTATTTAGATGGTCTCTCTGATCCTGATTTAACTTTGGTATTTGGTATCCATCCAAAAAATTGTCCATTTCATCCATACTTTCCAGTTGTGTTCAGTATAGGCTATTGTAGTAGGATCTGATGATTTTTTTGAATTTCCTCACTCTTTCTGTTGTTTTAGCTCCCTTTTCATTTCTGATTTTGTTAATTTGCATTCTGTCTCTATGCCCGTTGGTTTGTCTGGCTAGAGGATTATCTATCTTGTTCATTTTCTCCAAGAATCAGCTCCTGATTTTGTTGATTCTTTGTATATTTCTGTTTCTACTCGGTTTATTTTAGCCCTGAGTTTGATAATTTCCTGCCGTCTATTTATTAGCCTCTTTCTGGTCTAGCACTTTCAGAAACTGCTAGTATATGCTCTCTCCAGCTTCTTCTGGAGGTACTCAGAGCTGTGAGTTTTCCACTTTGCACTGTTTCCATTTTGTCCCATAAATTTGAGTATGTGGTGCGTTCATCTTCATTAAATTCTAAAAAGTCTTTGATTTCTTTCCTTATTTCTTCCTTGACCAAGATGTCATTGAGACGAGCATTGTTCAACTTCCATGTGTATGTATGTGGGCTTTCTTTTGTTTTTGTTGTCACTGAAGATCACCCTTACTCTATAGCGTTCTGATAGGAGGCATGGGATTAATTTGACCTTATATCTGTTGAGGTCTGTTTTGTGACCAATTATATGGTTAGTTTTGGAGACAGTACCATGAGGTGCCGAGAAGAATGTATATTCTTTTAGTTTAGGATGAAATGTTTTATAGATATGTTAAATCCATTTGGTCCAAGATTTCTGTTAGTTTCTCTGTGTCTGTTTAGTTTGTTTCCCTGATCTGTCCCTTGATATGAGTGGGGTGTTGAAGTCACCCACAATTATTGTGTGAGGTGCAATGTGTGCTTTTTGTAAAAGTTTCTTTTACAAATGAGGTTGCCTTTACATTTGGAGCATAGATGTTCAGAATTGAGAGTTCTTCTTGATATATTTTTCCTTTGATGAGTATGAAGTGTCCTTCTGTGTTTTTTGATGACTTTTGGTTGAAAGTCAATTTTATCTGCTATTAGAATTGCTACTTTAGCTTGTTTCCTGGAACCATTTGCTTGGAAAATTGTTTTGTAGCCTTTTACTCTGAGGTAGTTAAGAGATATTAAGGAATAGTGATTGTTGCTTCCTGTTTTTATTTTTTGATGTTATTTTTATATTTGGTGGTTATGTTTTGGATTTGTTGAAAGATGATTACTATCTTGCTTTTTGTAGGGTGTAGTTTCCCTCCTTATATTGGCATTTTCCATCTGTTATCCTTTGTAGTGCTGGATTTGTGGAAACATATTGTATAAATTTGGTTTTATCATAGAATGTCTTGGTTTTTCCATCTATGGTGATTGGGAGTTTTGCTGGATATTGTAGTCTGGGCAGGCATTTGTGCTCTCTTAGAGTCTGTATGAGATCTGCCCAGGATCTTATTGCTTTCATGGTCTGTGGTGAGAAGTCTGATGTAATTCTGATAGGTCTTCCTTTATATACTTGGCCTTTTTCCCCTACTGCTTTTTAATATTCTTTCTTTTTTTTTTTTTTGGTATATATGGTGTTTTGATTATTATGTGACAGGAGGTATTTCTGTTCTGATCCAATCTATTTGGAGTTCTATAGGCTTATTGTATGTTCATGGGCATCTCTCATTATAGGTTAGGGAAGTTTTCTTCTATAGTTTTGTTGAATATATTTACTGGCCTTTTAAGTTGTAGATCTTTGTTCCCTTCTATACCTGTGATCCTTAGGTTTGGTCTTCTCATTTCCTGGATGTTTTGGGTTACACTTTTTGCATTTTGCATTTTGCATTTTCTTTGACTGTTGAGTCAACGTTTTCTATGGTATCTTAAGCACCGGAGATTCTTTCTTCTATCTCTTGGATTCTGTTGCTGATGCTTGCATCTATGACTCCTGATTTCTTTCCAAGATTTTCTATCTCCAATGTTGTCTCCATTTGTGATTTCTTGGTTGTTTCTACTTCTGGTTTTAGATTCTGGATGGTTTTCTTCTGTTCTTTCACTTGTTAGTGTTTTCCTGTAATTCTTTATGGGATTTTTGTGTTTCCTCTTTAAGGGGTTCTAACTGTTGACTCATGTTCTCCTGTATTTCTTTAAGGAAGTTATTTATGCACTTCTTGAAATCCTCTATCGCACCACAAGATGTGATTTTAAATCCAGATCTTGCTTTTCTGGTATGTTGGGGTATCCAGGACTTGCTGTTGTGGGAGAACTTGATTTAGATGGTGCCACGTTTACTTGGTTTCTGTTTGTAATGTTCTTTGTCTTTTGCCATCTGGTTATCTCTGGTGTTAGCTGGTGTTGCTGTCTCTGTTGGTGGCTTTTCTGTCAAGAAAGCCTCTGTATCTGTGCTGCTGGGATACCAGTTCTCTCTGTGTACAGAGTTATGTACGTACACCTGTGAGATCCCCTCTCTTGTGTTTGTTTTTGGGTATGTAGCTCTGTGGCCCTGATCAGTTACAGGTGCAGAGGGAGAACAGAAGACTCCTTAGGTTCTTGTGTCCTCAGGATTTTCAACTGCTTCTTCTGTGCAGCAGGGCAGGTCTTACCTGTGCTGACTGTCCTCTCTGCACTGATGTGTGCTTAGCTCCCTTCTGTGCCACTTGGATATGGCATGCCCTAGCAGAGCATGGTCCTAAGCCTGAGACAGAAAGAGGAGGGCTTCTGCCAGAGGGTTCCAGATAGGATCTTCTGAGCTTTGGGCATGTTTCTGTGTTGTCAGTCCTCTCTCCACTCCTGGGTGGTTAGCTATTTCCCTGCTCCACTTAGGTGTCATGCACTGTTGCAGAGGATGGTCCCAAGCTAGAGACAGAAACTGGAGGGATTCCGTCAGAGGATTCTAGTCGGGATCCTCTGAGCTGCAGGGCAGGTCTCACCTGTGCTGATTGTCCTCTCTGTGTTGATGATTGAGATCATTCTTTTTATACTGAAAGATCTTGTCATATCCAAGAAAACACTAGGACTTGATAAGAAATAGGGAATACCATGCATAGTCTTAGGTTTTGTGGAGCTGTGGAAACTGTGTTAATAGATTAAGGAATATTTTACCTAGCAGAATTTACGATGAGTGACTCTTTAGGTTGGGATCCTCTATGTCTAACCACTATGTGTCTTAAAAAATAAATTGCTTCACTTGTATTACAAAATTTATTTTGTGAGCGTTTTGATAGTTGGAAAAGTTTGTTATTTTGTCTCCTGCTGCATTGTTGATAGGCTGAGCAGTTAAAAAAGAAAAGGTAATATTTTCTCTGTGCTTCATTCAGGAATGACTTTCCACCTTCCATGTAAAGTATAGATTTAAAACTTGTTCTCAAGGGAGTGCAGATTTTTCTAAAGAAGAACATGTGAAAGATTCTTTTGAACTGTTGTATTGTCTTCTCTTCATTGTTTGTAGGCATTCCATTTTGCTAAGTTGCAAATTCATGCAAGTAGGTGTTGATTTTATTCTCTGGTTCTTACACCATTGGATATTTGTGTAGTTTAGTTTTTGGTCATTTTGTTTCCCTCATTTCTTGTCTATAAGTACTGAGCATTGTAACTCAGCACATCTGCATCCCTGTTTTTAACTTGGAAATTGTGGTCTTACCTGATTATCCAAATTGCCCTTGTAGTATTTTGTGTCTTAGAACTTCTTGCCCCTATGGTGATCCTGCATCATTAATAGTTGAGTTTATAGGCCTTATATGATTATTAAGGTCCTTTGTGGGAAGATCTTTATGTTAAAAAGAGCGAATAGCTTCCTGAGGTAGCCCTATATAGCAATGGGAGGGAAAGGAACATCTGTCTGTCTACCTAGCTAGATTATCTGAAGACACTTTGGATATCAGTGTGTAGGAGATGCTTTAGGTTGATCATCCTTTTGCTTATTTTAACAGAGATTCTTTTGTATGTGTAGTCTAGACTAACTTCTAATTCACTGTCATTGTGCCTTGACATCTTCAGTACTTTGGTTATATGTGTAGATTATGTACCACCTTAAACAGTGTTGACTTTGTTTTTTCTTTGCGGTTTTTCATGACAGTATAATCCTGTAACCATTAATGGTCTTGACGTTGTTATTGCAGGCTGGCTTGTCCTTTAATGTTTCTCCCGTTTCTGTCTTCATAGTGCTGTGTTTGCAATCTTTGTTCATATATACTCTCCATTTTCTTTACTAGATAGTTGCTGCATATAAGCTAACATGAGGAGTGATTTGGTTCAGTGCTTCTCAAACATTTATATACTCCCCTAACTTTTAGCAACTTTTAAAAATGAAGATTCTCATTCATTAAGTTTAATCTAGAGTCAGAGATTCTGTCTTTGCAAATAAATCATAATGGTCTATTTTTCAAATAGTAATCATTGGGAATAATTTTGTTCAGCATGAAAGACAATGCTTTTATTCCTCCAATTTAATAGATACTAACTCTATTGAGCTATAGAGAATTTGAAATGAGAGTAGTAGTGCCAACTGAATAGTTTTTTAATGATTATATTTATTTCACATGTTTTTATGGTATTAAATAGGATAATGAGTCAAGTGTTTTGCACTGATGTTATCAAATTAATTTTTCATTTTATTAATTTTTCTTATTTTACTGAATTAGTCATTTTTCTGAGTAATTACAAAAAAACCCTGTGTTTCTACAGTTAGAATATTCTGTATCCATAGTTCTTGAGAGTATAGGTTATTTGTATTAACAAGTTTTCTGATAAACAAATGTAGATGTTTAGAGGTTCAGGTCTTAGTCTATGCATGAAATTCATTGCGTATATTATACATAGTACAGCATTCTATACAACATTTTTAATAATGTGCATGAAATAGTTTTTCATGATGTGTTTTTTTTCTTGAATCAACATGTTGGTATGGTTTTTAGGTACTGGAACATTTTAGATGTTTGATTTCAAGTTAGACATATTCAGCTTACACTATGGTAGAGTAATGATAGAAACATTTTAAAATAATTTTCAAGTTTCTTATGCTTTATGCTGCAGAACTATTTGTCATTAAGTGTTCTTATGCTTGAGTAGTAAACGTAGTCTTCAGTCCATGAAATAGTTTTAATTAGTAAGTTCTCATCACTGAAATATGTGGTTGTCTTAATTTGTGGGTATATTAAATCACCATATGTTGATGTTCAATATAGTCCTACTACTACTGGATTTTTATTTATTTTGTTCATCAGTCTTGACTTACTGGAGTGCTCTGACCTCATAGACATTTAAGACAACAGAATTTTGTTTTATTTAAGCTTCAGGGGTTTTTTTCTAGTTAGTATATTTCTTCAGGTTAAAGATGTTTTTTCTCTTTTTCTTCGATGTTCACATTCTGAAAGCATATGTTAAGCCAGACATGACTAAATTATTTACTTTTCTGTTTGTTGCTGCTGTATAATTTTGTGGTGTCTTTATCCAAAACCAAGTAAATACAGTCCATTTGTCCTTCCTTAGTTTCTGTCTCTCCTTGTAGTAACCTTCCTAATTTTCCCACACTTGGAAAATATCTGCTGTAAATCTTTGTCAAAGAAGATGGAAAGTTAGATGCATATATTGTACTCTTATTTGGCCTTATCCACCAATCATTTCTTCAGGTAATGCAGTTCCCTGAGACAAAAGAACACTAAACTTTAGGTTCAGCCTAGGCCTAACCCTGATTTTTCTTTATCTCCTGCAGTGGCCTTTGGCATCAAAGGCTTAATGAGATTTAGGCACAGAGACCAGGTACGAGCAATAGAAGTGTTTCTGGATCTCCTTACTGAAATTTTAATTAATTTTTTTTGTGTGTGTTTGGGACAAGAGTTTGAACATGGTAGGCAAATGCTCTACTGCTGAACTAACTTTCAACCCAATTAAATTTAATGTTAAACATCTACATGTTGCTAGTGCTATTATAATAGAAGCCACATTTAGATCTTGTCTCAGGATCCAGGGTTGGGGAAAAGTATTGTAGAATCATTTTGTTTCACTGCTTATAAGGGTAAGTATACTACTGTGCTCTTCTGAAACCCAGATGACAACTCTTAGGAATCCATTCTTTCCTCCTGCCTTGAGAGATTGAGCTCTAGGTCATCAGGCCTCTGCACAGGCATCTCCAGTGGCTCAGACATTTATTCAACCCTGCTTTCTAGGAAATTTTATCTCTACTTTTGAAGTTTGTATTCTAAAATTTCCTTCTTACTTACAAATTTTCCAAAGCTACTAATGTTTAAAGAGAAAAGGGATCCATTTACTTTAATATGTATTATTGAAAAAAAATCATTTCTAAAATAATTTTGAATGTTCAGTTCTGAAATGGTAAAGTACACTTGAGACAGGTGGACACTTTGTTTACCAAGGATTTAAACCACTTAAGACTGTTCACACCAAAAAATAGTCATTTCCTTAGATACTGCCAGAAAACTAGCTCATCCTACAGTACCAAAATATTTTATACAACTGTAGTATTTGCCCATTACTTTAGAACGATGCTAGCAACTAGTAGATGACAAGAACCTGACTGTTTATGACATTAAACCCTTAATGTGTTGTACATTGGAAGTTTTCAGTCTTAGGCTTGGTGTATTTTTATTCAGTGTATTAGTTTCTACTTCATGATAAAAAACGGCTTCATATTGAGCATCCCTCAAAGTTACAAATTTCTATCTTCTTTTCTCAATCGTATGGGTTGAAAGTCCCCATCATAGGAGGAGAAAAGACAGAATAATGTGGTAGTCAAGGCTGCAAATAGGAAAATGTAAAATCCTGTTATTGGTCATGATGTAAAAATACTATTTTTGTAAAAAGTATAGCAAAGGGGTACTATCAAAAGGTCTTACTGCCTTTCTCAAGAGAACAAAGAATATTTAAATCTAACTCTTTATCTGTTTCTATATAGTGTTTAACTGTAATTATCAAGTGATTTTCAAATTGTGCAGCAAATCACCAGTAGTAAGTTCAGATCTTTCTTGAACTAGGTACATTATAGAAATCAAGAATATCTAATTTTGCATATCTAGAGATTCTTAGAGTCCCAAGTTAGTAGCTAACTTACACCAAGAGAATTTTGTATTATCATTTTCAGGGAAAGGGTTTTCTATAGGGTTTACTAGGAAGAGAAAGAATTTAATACCACATTTTGGAGATGTTTTGGTGTTAGGCCTGTTCATTTTCAAAAGAATGGTTATACCAGGCTACATTCTATTTTACTGTCTTATGCATTATTTGCTTCTTAGGGAGACCAAAAAAGCTTTCCCCTTTTCTCCTAAAACTATCTTCTAACAATGTCTAATATATACAGTGCCAACATTCTTGAAAGGATGGCATTTATTTCTTACTGTAAAAGTTGCATATGAAAATTATTTTATATTGTAGAAAATGGACATACTCTTTGTTGCTATGGATATATGCTTTTAGATTTAGGTTCTACCTTCAGAATAATAATTTTTAAAGTCCATTATACATTAAGGTAACAGATGCAAAACCTACACTCATTTTTGGTTAGAGGTGTAGAGAGAAGACAAGATTTACTTTTACTTTTGGCTAACATAGCCTCTTGTGTATTTTTCAAACCTTTGAAAATGGCTTATAGTAAACTCTGAACTAGTGGTGAATGTTTTTGTGTGGCTTTTTGTTTGATGTATTTTGTGCAGCTTGATGGGATATTTTAAGGCATGTTTTTCTTCCTCTCTTCAGAGTGATCACTCATACTTTAGGTTTCTCTCCAAAATTGCACTATGTATAACCCTTCTGGGATCCCTCAAATGGGAGTAAATGGTATTTGTCACTAGGTTAGTCTAGTGTTTTTAAGATTAAGCATAAATTAAGAACAACAAAATCCAGAAAGTGGTACTGGGAGAGCATCAGTGCCTAAAACCCATGGTGAAGAGGAATGAAGCTGAAGGAGCTGGAACCTCAGAGGAAAGAGCAGCTCAAGTTCCATAGTAGGAGCTGAGTTTTCCTTGCTCCTTGAACTTGGTTTCTTGTGGAAGTTATTTTTTTGGGTCAGTGGCCAAAGTAGGAGTTAGCCAGTGATCTAAAAGTCTAAAGGCAGTGAGTCCTCAGGATGGAACTTGTTGCTAGACTCTAGGGGTCTTGGGTGATTGGGCTGCTGCTAGGATTTTTTGATCCTGATTGATAAGGGAAAACTGCCAAATGCTTTTAAGCATCACCACTTCTCCGTGATGGACACTACTCTAACTCGTTCATGCAGGTTGCTGGGTCCAGGGCTTAAGCTCCACCCGCGGCAGCCGTCTTAGGGCGTGTTTGCAGCGACCACGGGGCACACAGCTTGCTGTGGGAGGGCGGGGTGGCTATGTCGGTTGTGGGGCATGCGCGGCTCTGCGCGCGGCTTCTCAAAAATGGCGGCTGCAATGTGAAGTCTGGTGCCTGCTCTCGGAGCTAGCATGACAGAAGTGTTTTTGCTCGGGCGGAGAAGACCCGAGGTGCGTGGTGGCCCTGGTCCCCCTTGGGAAGTGGAGATGGAGTCCTGATGGTTGGAGTCCAGATGGCTGTCTGCAGGGCGGGCGGCGGGGAGCCTTAGGGGCACGTCCTGCGCTGGGAACGCCCCCTTACTGCTGCGCCAGCGTCCCGCCTCAGTTTGTCCCAACACCCCTGTCTCACACCCCTGGACGTTTTACCCCAGATGCCACGGCTGCTGTGTCTAAATTAGTGTTCTCTGGGCATTCTCCGCTGCTAGCGCTGGCTGCTGGCCTTCACATTTATCCGGACCCCCCTTCACTGGTCCATCTTGCTAGAGGCATTCGGCCCCTGGCCCAGCTCCCTCAACAGGCCCCCTCTCCAGGAGCTTCGACAGCGCCCTCTGCAATTCTCCCCAGGGTAGGTGGGGCCAGGCTGCAGCCTGGGGGCTTTTGTGGGTGGTTGGTAGGGCTAAGGGTCAGGGGTGACTTTAAAAGATTTGGGCTGAGACAAGGACTTGGGAGGTAACTGATTTTGGGAGGGAACATCAATCTAGAAAGATATGCCTGTGGCCTGGAGCCCCTTATGGGTCTGGTGCCAGGTGTGTGGCTTGGGGATCCTCACAGGATTCATTCCCAGAGTGGATGACTCTTGCATAAAGCTGGACAGGAAGGCTAGGACCAATTTCCCCTGAGACCTTTTAGGCAAGGAGATGTATTCAAGGAGATGATGGTCAGCAGTCAAGCAAAAATTTGCTTAGAAACAGCTCTGTAAAGGTTTTTCTCTTTTACAGATTTTTTTTTTACCTGAATAGTACTTGTACTCCAAAAGTCAGAAAAAGAGATGTTAGAATTTTATCGAATATTTTTTTGGGGGGAAGGGGGAGTGCCTTGAGCTATATATGTAGCTTCAAAAGCTGACTAGTAATCACCCATCTCCCCCTTCCCCTCCTGTCCTGCTTTGTATGTATGTGGGCAGCTCACATTTACTTATAGGTTTCTATCTGAGGGTATCGATGTTTTAAAGAAGGTTGTTAAACACTTGTCATTCAGCACAAAGTATGGTTACAATTTGGAATCTGGTTCTGTTTTAGAAGAATGAGAATATTAAGCCTTATGACTTGCCATTAGTGTGACTTTAGGATGCCTTTTAAAAATAGATTGGTTACTAAGGGGAAACTAAGGCATGGGAAATATCTTATGATGCACAATTTTAAAAAGTATTGTAGATGCTTGTTTCCTTAGAGAGCATCAGTTGTTGCAATTTTAATTCTTCCAGGGACAATATTACTATTTTCAATTTGAGGGAGGAATATTGTAAGATGTACTTCTGTATAAGCAGTTTTATGGTAGTAATTGATTGGCATAACCTTGATTCTTTCTAATTGATTGGAAATGTTCTTCATTCCAAATGTAATGACAATTTTATCTTTTTCTACCCTTTTCCCATTAAATAACCTATTTGTAATAATTTTGGGGGGGGTTCGAGACAGGGTTTCTCTGTGTAACCCTGGCTGACCTGGAACTCACTCTGTAGACCAGACTGGCCTCAAACTCAGAAATCTGCCTGCCTCTGCCTCCCAAGTACTGGGATTAAATGCGTGTGCCCAGCTTTTTTTTTATGGATATTCTTTTAATCTGTTAGTGGTTTTCTGCATTTAATGGGAGGTATGTTAAAATGATCTTTTGAAAGTAAATCTGATTTTGAGAAGACAGTGAGTTTATCCATCATCTTTAAAATAGTTTGAAACTTTTAAAAGAACTTAGGCAAACCATTTAAATAGCTTTGAAAATTTGAATGCCATGTATATCCTCCAACCATGTAAGTTCCTTGTGAGCCTGTTCACCCAAGAGAACCTGCTTTGCTTTAGAAATGTAATTTGGTGAGGGGGCGTGGATAATGTAACTGGTATTGCACTCTCTCTAAGAGGATGTTTTAAAACTGATACACAGTGTTGCTCCTTAAGCATCTTTTCTTATTTGTCATGATTTTGTCAGATATTTTCTCAGCCTTTTAGATTTATGGCTCAGTTAAGGTCTTCATTAAGCACCAGTGCTTGTTTATTTTATGGAATTCACCCAGTTCAAAATATATTTATTCAAAGTGCATTATGCATTTAAGTTTCTGGTGTTTAAAGCAACCAACCCACCAGCACATTATCCTTGTATATTTCAAGGTTTCTAAAAACATCATAATTGATAGAGAACAAGTGTTTCTTTGACTAATGGACAAACACAAGTACTTTTGCCACTGTTCTTTACATTCTGCTTGTGTCCAAATTTATTTCTGACTTCTGTGGTTTTTGTGCATTTTGTTATGATTATGTGAACGCATAAATTTTATGAAATTATTTTCTGATGAGTAGGTCGTTGGAAGACAGATATTTTGCTATTGTTAGTTGAAATCAGTATGCACATTGGAAATTGGGTATTTTTAAATGCTAAGCAATTGCATATTTAATACCAAGCAGGTTAGGTTATAACTAGACTTACAGAGTACTTTTCCTATTTCAAAATATGTCTTAAATCTCTCTAAAGCCAAAATAATGATTGTGATGGTCAGCTACAGGTTGGAAGTGACTCTCATTTTCTTTTGAGTTTGTTCCTTTTTAGCTGCCTGCTTGTTCCTCCCAGATGCTTCCTATCACCCCTTTTCATGCCCCTGTTCTCTTCTGTTGGTGTCTGTTTCCACATCAGTGAAATGGTCTGGGTAATCCTAGGCTGTCTCACTAAGAAATAATTGATGATGGTAAAGTGCCTTGAAAAAGGCTGAGTAAATACTATGTCTTTTGGATGAAAATGTTTCATTCAAAAAAAGTTACCTTCGGATACAAGTTTTTAGTTTGAATTCTTGGGGGTGGAGTATTTTACTTGAGATTTTTATTACCCCCGTCTTTGGGTTAAGGAGATTCTGGGGGTGGATGCAAGAGGATCCTATGTTTGAATTACTAGTCACCTAAGAAACTTAAAATCATTATTAATATCATGGAGTTAGTACATGAGATCTTCAGATTTGAAGTGATTGTAGTCACAGAACACCTAGAAATTAGAGAATAGATGATGGTGATTTTAAAGGTTTACCTGTTTTAGAAAGTCTTGATATTCTTTTTAACATTTTATCTTAAGGGAAATAGAATGCGTGTTTCATTTATCTTAAGCCCAAAGTAGTATAATTTATTCATTTAATTTTACAAATATAGACAGAAAATACCTTAAGTAGCTACACTTACTAGCTTGGGTTTTGGTTACTTAAGGTATAGCAATGCCTTTACCTCTGTCCCATTTGCAAAAATCTAACACAAATGAGTAGTTTTTTTTAAAGCAGAATAACTTGAACAAATTTGACAAACCATCTAAGTTTTAAAATGAACTATGTTTGGTTTTCATGAGTTAAGACAATTTTGGTTGTTTTGCCTTTGATATCTGGTATAAGTATACCTTGATAGCCATAAAAATAATAGTAACGGTGTTTATGTTGTAATTTCTATTAAACATAACGTCCCTGATGCTTTCTCCTATTTTTGTTTTGAGACATGTGTTAGGAAGTTTTTAACAGTAAAAGAGAATAACTTTTCACTTATGTGAGAAATTTAAAGGAGTTAAATAAAGCAGTACACATGGCCACTGAATATGATGATGCTTTTTAGACTAGATGAATACTGTATTCAAGAGTTAAATAATAGAGTCAACTTGTTTTATTTTTTTGTAAGTAAGGAGTTGGGAAACATTTGAAGATAAGTACCCCTCAGCTTCCCTACTTGTGACTTGCATTTATGGATGTGGTTCTGTTCCTTTTTAAGTTTATAGTATCAAATTGTTCTAAGACTGGAAAGAGAGTGCTCACATTTTATAGTAATATGCTATTATAAACTTTAAAAGAGACATATTTCTGAAATTCTATGATATACTTGAGGATACTTTCTATTCTAAGGAAAAGACTTGTGTTTATTAGGTCTTACCTTCAGAATACATATGTTTCCTCAAATTTTGTTTCTCAAAAGGATTAACTAGTACAGAATTCCAGATATAAACAACTCTGTGATATGTACCTTATAGCCTTGAGAAGTTATTTAAGTATGAATATTGTCAAAGTCCCTGATTTTAATATTTGGTCACTTTTGCTACCTTAAATCAGTTTTGGCTAGCTTTTATTTCAATTTATGTATCCAAATACTAATACAAATGTATTTAAGTTCTCTTTTTGAGCACAGAAATATACTTCTTGCTGTGAAGCTCGTGTTTTTATTTCCTTTGAAAAGAATTAATGTCTATTATTTGGAATCTTTTACATTATACCTTAAAATTATTTGGAAGTAATGTCTAATTTTTATGGGTTAGAGTTTCATAAATCTACCTAGATAAAACAGTCTTTGTGGTCACTTTTAAAATAAAATTGCCAATAGTGTATGTGCATTTGTATATTACTTAGTTTTAAATTACTTTATAATTAAAATTTTTCATTTTTTCATTAAAAAAATCAGATTTTTCTAATCAACTTTTTTCAAAAGTTACAGATATTTAAATGTATAATTTTCAGATACCTACTACATGTTTGAACTATTATCAGGGATGGTTAGTTTTCTAGACACTTTAGATCGTAGTTTATTGCATGCTTTTCTACAGTCTCTTGTTTAATAGGCACTGTTGTCATTTCCATTATTTCTTGTAGGACTAGTGTTAGAAACTATAAATCTAGGGTCCCCGATAATAGAAGTAGGCTGTAACTTGATCTACTTCTTTTGTCAAAATATAGCACCATGGGCTGCCTATATTAAATTGACATGCCCTGCCATTAACTCTAGCCCTTCACAAATGTCAGTGGACAGCAGGTCTTTGAGCAATTAGCTTGTGGCTGTGTTTTAAAACCTTAGGAATTTACAATTATAAATTGGTATTTTGGCAACCTTTTGCTTGTCTTTTATATATTTTCTGATAGGAAATTCTACCATTTATGTTTAGAACGTCCCCATAAATAATGGCAAGTAATTCTTTATATAACTTAAAAATATGATTCTTTGACTGTTTTGTCTCTTGTGTTTTTTATCTTTTATATATTTTATCTTTTGATCCAGGGTCTCATGTAGCTAAGACTGGCATTGAACAGGAGTTCAGGGGCCTCCTGTAGCCACTTTTAAGTGCTGTTGAATTTGTTTTGACATAGAAAGAGAGTTTTTTCTAATTTGTTGTGGTAGACCCTACTAAAACATCATTAAGAATCTCTCTATAAGATTTTTTTTTCTATTTTTTGGAGGATGCAATTTGATAGAAATCCTTACTACCATCATATTCTAAGTACTGCTGAGTCACCAATAGAATTTTTTCATTTTATTCATAATATTTTTCTTTTGAGACACAGTTTCCCTGTATGCTATTGTCTTGATTTAGCTTCTCATGTGTTGGGATTATAGGAGTGTGTTATCATGTTGGTCTACTCTTATGTATAGTTGTGACAAGTGCACCTTAGTTTTTTCTGATTACTTTTCATTTATGTTTCAAAGGGAGACTTATTATTTTAATAACCTGGATGAATAAAATCAATAGTTGTAAATTTGTAACATGATGAATCATGTCCAATTCAGCAAGTAACATACTTTTGCTTTCTTTTTGTAAGGATAGCCACCAACACTGTAAAAACTTAGTTATGAGAGTTTTTTAAATTTGTTAGAAGCATGTTGCTACAAAAATGAAAATTTCATTTCAAGTCAAATGAAAAAATTTAAGTGCATATTTTGTGCTTTTAACTTACATATATTTCCTTCTCTCATACTGTGAAGACAGTGGAGATTTTTGTTTATCTGACAATGTTGGCTTATGAACTTATAATGTGTATGTATAGAATAGGGTGCTACACCTACATGGCTATATCTCATTTTCACGGCTACATGGTATGGTCTAAAGAATGTTAGCCATAATTTAACATGGGGAAACCTCTGAGCCACCTCTATATCCTTGCATCTTTATTATCTTCTGAACTCATGCTCCTTGTAGTTCTAGCTGGTATACAATAGTCTACCCTAATTAGTCTGACCTCTAGAGGTAAAGCCATGAACTCTGAGAGAATATAGAGGGAACTGAGGATCAAGAGGAAACCTGAGCAACAATGGATTTCACAAAGCTAGTGGCAGAGGCAGGAGCTTCTTTTGTCTTTAATCTGAAATTCCATTTTGTTCTTTCTCTACTCTTTGAAACTATCAGCTATGTGAATGACCCACAATCCCTCCCCAAACATGGTATGCATGCACATACAAATATAACATTTTATTGTCATCATAACAAAGCATGAAACAGAATTGGATCACTTGACCTTTTCTCATTTTAGTATCCTCTTTATAGGCAGATTCTGTTTCATCTGCAGTTGAGTTCCACACATTCAAGCCTCAGTATAATATTTTTGTGTGTATAGTTTTAGCCTCTTTCCCCTTTGAAAAATTGTGTTAGGTTGCCCACAAAACTGCTTTGCTTCCTATAACAACTTCTCTTTCCTTGGGGTTATAAGGAATCCTTGTCCTGCTTCTACTGTGTTACTCTGGGGTTGGAGACTGCTCCACTTCTCACATAAGGTCTGTTGGGTTTTAGGAACATTTACAGTATTTATAGG
Source organism: Apodemus speciosus (assembly GCA_002335545.1). Classification (NCBI taxonomy): domain Eukaryota; kingdom Metazoa; phylum Chordata; class Mammalia; order Rodentia; family Muridae; genus Apodemus; species Apodemus speciosus. Next base: position 15,593 of record BDUI01010265.1, read on the forward strand.
AGTGCTCTAAGCCCTCCAAAGAAATAAATTATATTTTTTTACATAATGAGTTCAAAAGCCTTTTATATTCTAAGTTAGTTGTTCTTTCTGACAATAGTATTTAACTCCCCTTAATGCCTATATTTTTGTTTAATAATGTTATTTCCTTCTTTAGAATTTTCAGCTTTTTATTGGATATTTTGTTTATTTACTTTTCAGACGTTACCACCTTTCCCGGTTTCCCCTCAGCAAACTCCCTATCCCATCCCCCCTCCCTTGCTTCTATAAGAGTCCTTCCCCAACCACCCACCTATTCCCAACTCACTGCCCTGGCATTCCTCTACACTGGGACATTGATTCTTCCCAGGACCAAGGACTTCTCCTCACATTGATGCCAGATAAGGTCATCCTCTGCTATATATGGAGCTGGAGCCATGGGTCCCTCTATATATACTCTTTGGTTAATGGTTTAGTCCCTAGGAGCTCTGGGGGGGGGGTCTGGTTGGTTGCTGTCCTTCCTATGGGGTTGCAAACCCCTTCATCTCCTTGGGTCCTTTTTCAATTCATCCATTGGAGTCCCCATACTCAATCCAGTGGTTGGCTGCAACCATCCACATCTGTATTAGTCAGGCTCTGGCACAGCCTCTCAGGAGACAGCTATATCAGGCTCCCAACAGCAAGCACTTCCTGGCATCCACAATAGCATCCAGGTTTGTCAACTGTATATGGGATGGATCCCCAGGTGTGGCAGTTTCTGAATGGCCTTTCCTTCAGTCTCTGCTCCACACTTTGTCCCCATATTTCCTACTGTGAGTATTTTGTTCTTCCTTCTAAGAAGGACTAAAGCATCCATACGTTGGTCTTCCTTCTTCTTGAGCTTCATATGGTCTGAGAATTGTATCGTGCATCTTCTGAGCTTTTGGGCTAATATATACTTATCAGTGAGTGCATACTAATGTGTGTTCTTTTGTGATTGGGTTACCTCACTCAGGGATGATATTTTCTAGTTCCATTCATTTGCCTAAGAATTTCATGAATTCATTATTTTTAATAGCTGAGTAGTACTCCATTGTGTAAATGTATCAATTCCTCTGTTGCCCAGGGGTGGGATAGCTGGGTCCTCAGGTAGTACTATGTCCAATTTTCTAAGGAACCACCACAGTAATTTCCAGAGTGGTTGTATCAGCTTGCAATCCCACCAAAAATGGAGGAGTGTTCCTCTTGCTTCACATCCTTGCCAGCATCTGTTGTCACCTGAGAATTTTTAGTTTTTAAAAACATAATTTGTGGGGTTTTTGTGTATTTGCTTATTACCATCTTTTATGCTTGTGCTTTTGTATGCCTGCCTATGTGTCCATTATGATATTTTTGTGCTTATGCTTTTGGATTTCAAATGATGTCATCAAGCCCCCTGGAGCTTTAGTTACAGGCAGTATGAGCTCCCTAAATGTTTGCTGGGAACTGTTCACCAGTCCACTGTAAGAGCTATTAACCACTGAGCTATCTCGCTATCCCACATTCCCATGTAGTAGATTGTGTATCTCCCCTACACTCTCCATCCTTTTCTTCTTTAGTCATAAGGTCTTTCTAGGTAGCAAATCTGGCTTCAAATTCCTTGTTTGAGCCTCCTAAGTACTGAGATTAGAGACATGTTCTCCACTGCTAACTCTAGAGTATGTATCTTCCATCAACACAGTACCAAGCACATCTTAGGAATTATATCAGTATTTATTAAGTAAATCAATAACCATACCTGGAATCAGATACTTGTATTGAATAAAGTAAAGCTTTCAGAAAAGAGGTTGTATTTATTGATGGTATCAAAGCACTGGTAATATCTCAAGAAGCAGAAAAGGAGGAAAGAATATTTCATGCAAACAGTATGAGGAGTCATTGAAACCAGAGTCTTTTGGGGTTAGGGTATAGGGTGTGTGTGAGTAAATATATATCTTGTAATTTTGAAATTATGGAGGATCTTAGTGTTACCCCACAGAAAGTCCTGGATGTTTTTCTTAATTGCATAGCCAGTTGCAACAAGTGGGTGATATAGGAGGAAAACAGCCAAGACTATATCTGATATATTATGTTTCATTATGGTAGAAAAGTAAACCAATGGCAAAACAAGCTAGGCAACTGTTTTGGTACACTGGATAGATCTGAATAAAAGTGTAAATCAGTAAGTGTCAAGGGGAAGGAAAATTTGCTGTGTAGACACCCAAGTGTTGGCCACTCACTGAATACATGAGTGAAAGGACAACAAATTGAAAGTATTAAAAGACATATTGGTATTGGTAAGGAAAAACTATCAGAAGAAGCAAAGTTAGAGGAGATGAGGAGTTAAGTGAAAATAAGTCTTGGGTTAGATATAATAGGATTCTTTCTGGGTGAGTTCATGAGTATATTCCTTTACTTAACTCTACACCATTATATCTTAACAACAGGAATATAGAGTTGACATGTTCTGTTGATGATTTATATACACCTGACTTTTATGTTTATTAATATATAAATAAGTGATATAATTAAAATCAAATAATTCACTATAAACAAATTAAAGTGATTCTACTCAGAAAAAAAAAAAACAAAAGGTGTTAAATCCTGTAAAACTTTTACTCAAGCCAAAGACCTTCAAAAACTTCAAAACTCAGAACAGGGGCTGGCGAGAGGGCTCAGCGAATACAGCCACTTGCCACCAAAGCACCTGACCTGAGTTCAATCCCCAGCGGCCACACGGTAGAAGGAGAAAACTACCACAAGTCGTACTATAACCGACACAGTCTGGCATGCTACACACGCAAATACACACATACTAAGTACATTAATACGTGTGGTTTTGTTTTTTCAGAAAAATGGTATAATTTTTTTGTCCCRGTGGAAGAAATTATCAACATCCTTCAAGTCCACTCGATACCCAGCATGAATGAAAATACGTTTCCTGGCACTTCCTGACCCCATCAAGGACTGAGAGAACAATACAAGTTCTCTCTTCTGTCCCGACAGCAGGATCTTGAGTTCTCATTTCCCTGATATGCTTTCCCGGGATGCATAACCTCTTCCTCATTGCATTTACCTCTTCAAATACCAAGCGCCTCACTGACTGGGCCGCATTTCGCTTGACTCCTTCTTAGTCGTGTGTAGAAGATGTGTGCACTGAGCCTGCTTCTTCTTAACCGTGTGTAGAAGATGTGTGCACTGAGCCTGCTTCTTCTTAACCGTGTGTAGAAGATGTGTGCACTGAGCCTGCTTCTTCTTAATCGTGTGTAGAAGATGTGTGCACTGAGCCTGCTTCTTCTTAACCGTGTGTAGAAGATGTGT
>BDUI01010265.1:40160-59525 GCA_002335545.1 Apodemus speciosus
ACATCTGGGTTCTTAAAGGGCCAGTAAATATCTTCAACAAAATTATAGAAGAAAACTTCCATAACCTAAAGAAAGAGATGCCCATGAACATACAAGAAGCCTACAGAACTCCAAACAGACTGGACCAGAGCACAAATTCCTCCCATCACATAATAAAAACACCAAATGCACTAAACAAAGAATATTAAAAGCAGTAAGGGAAAAAGGTCAAATAACACATGAAGGCAGACCTATCAGCATTTTTTCATGTTTATAGAGTTGTATTGATATTTTATTTACTTAGATATCCTTTTATTACTGTAATTAGTAGGAAATTGTCAGAAAGTTATCTTCCAAATATTTGGTGCAATTTTTTTCCTTTGAAGGTTGAAGCCTATAAAATTGAAAACTCTTCCTATATTTTTATCCAAAGTAATTACTGTACTAATCAATATAAATCTTTATATCAATAAAATTTAGAGAGGAAAATTAAATCACTAAACATTGGCTTACTGAGAACAAATTGATGCTTGTTTTCACCACTACTTTAAATTGTAGTTCTTTGAGATTTACTGTAAGCCTTCTTAAATGAGATCATGAAAATTACTTATCCTCATTACTTGATTCTGTATTTTCAAATCCTTTAAAGTTTGGTGCTTTATATTCCAATATTACCATTTTCATCTCTAACTTTACTGAATTGGGTATTATTTATTTTGGCTAGTATAACTAAAGGTTTATTAGTCTTTATATTTCAACGATGTAAATATTCATTGTTTTTTGCTTTCTGTGTCAATAATTTTAGGACTAGTCATCTTCCCTTCTGCAAATTTTTAGTTTGGCTTGTTTTTATTCTTCTAAGACCGTCAGAAACATTAGATGATTTGATATATATATTTTAAAGATTTATTTATTATATGTAAGTACACTCTAGCTGTCTTCAGCACCCCAAAAGAGGGCATCAGATCTCATTATAGATGGTTGTGAGCCACCATGTGGTTGCTGGGATTTGAACTCAGGACATTCAGAAGAGCTGTCAGTGCTCTTAACAGCTGAGCCATCTCTCCAGCCTGATATATAATTTTTAATATAGCCACCATTATCTATAACATTCTATCTTATTTCAAAAGTTTATATGACCTCAGCAATAAATTTTTTATTTAGAATTGGTAGTGTATGCTATAAAATGTTTTTCTATTAAAGAAATTGTTAAGGCATGTTTACTGGAATATGTTTTTAAACTTAAAATCTGGCAAGTTATCTTCACATGAAATTTTAATATTACAGTGTCAAAATTAACTGGGAACATATCAGGTGAGAATGACTGGCCTTTTATGACAGTACTATACTAGAGTATAAATTATTATAAGTATCTTCAATATTAGACATTAATATAGGAATATAATTTGTTCCAACATTTAAGTGCCCATAAATTTTATTTTTCATTTTGTTTCTCAAAAAAGTTGAAAGAAGACCGAGGGCCAAAGCAATGACCAGACAATGGAGATTTAGAAACATGTTTTTGGAAAATAAAGAAGCAGCCCCAGGTAATTGTCTTGCAATATGATTTCTGTACAGTGAATAATAGTGTGGTGCTTTCAAAAGGAAAGACTTCTGTTTTAAGAAAACAAATACAAAAGGTAGACCAATGTTAATTGCTAGAAATTTTCACTGTGATGAGTAAATGATGCTTGTTATTTAATGAAAGCTTACTTTTGAATTAGACTATTTCCTGATTATATGACATTCTGATGTACCTAAAGCCTCAATTTAAGTAGCACCTTTGTTTAAAATACTTGTTTTCCTTTTAAAATGCTTTTATTTCTTTTTTTATTTTTATTTTCAAATTTTATTTAATCTTTTTTTGTATGCTCCAGATTTTATTTACCTCCCAGTCCTCCATCTGACTGTTCCACATCCCATGTCTCCCCCCTACCCTTGTCTCCATGAAGATGTTCCCTCTCCCCCACTGTTCCTTCCCCACACACTACCAGACCCTTCTTTCATTCCCTGGGGCCTCCAATCTTTTTGAGAGTTAGGTGCATCTTTTCTGATTGAACCCATACCCAGCAGTCAGTCCTCTGCTGTATATGTGTTAAAGGCCTCATATCAGCTGTTGTATGCTGCCTGGTTGGTGGTCCAGTGTCTGAGAGATGTTGGGAGTCTAGCTTAATTCAGACTGCTGGGCCTCCTACAGGGTCATCCTCCTCCACAGCTTCTTCTAGCTTTTCCCTAATTCAACCAGGTGGGTCAGCATTTTCTGTCCTTTGGTTGGGTGCAAATATTTGCATCTGACTATCTCAGCTGCTTATTGGGACGTTGGGAGGGCAGTTATGATAGGTCCCTTTCTATGAGCGCTCCATAGCCTCAGTAATAGTGTCAGGCCTTATGAGCCTCCCCCTGTGCTGGATCCTACTTTGGGCCTGTCGCTGACCTTCTTTTCCTCAGGCTCTTCTCCATTTGTCTCTGCAGTTCTTTCAGACAGGAACAATTATTGGTCAGAGTTTTGACTATGGGATAGCAACCCCATCCCTCACTTGATGTCCTGTCTTTCTGCTGGAGGTGGGTTCTACCATTTTCCTTTCTCCCTTAGGGCATTTCATCTAAGGTCCCTCGCTTTGAGTCCTGAGAGTGTCTCACTTCCCAGGTCTCTGGAGGGTCCCTCCCACCTCCGGGGGCTATCTGTTACCATTGTTTCTGCTGCCCCTCAGGGCTTCTGTCCTTTTTCCCCACCCAATGCCTGAATATATTCCCCTCTTCTCCTCCTGGTCACCTTCCCCCCCCCCCAGGTTAATCCCTCCCTCCCCCTACCTTTGATTGCTTTCTTCTCCCTCCAAGTGGGATTGAGGCAGTCTCACTTGGACCCTACGGCTTTTTAACATTTTTGAGTTCTGTGGACTGTATCTTGGGTATTCTGTACTTTTTGGGCTAATAGCCACTTATTAGTGAGTCCATTCCATGCATGTTCTTTTCTGAGTTACCTCACTCAAGATGATATTTTTTTTTAGTTTCTTTCATTTGCCTGCAAAATGCAGGATGTCCTGGTTCTTTGAAAATTTGATACAGTTTATTTTGATCATATATTCTCTCTGCCCCCAGTTCCTCCAGGATCATTCTATACCTCACTATTCACCTGAATTCCTGTTTTTCCTACTATTAACGAGAGAAAGAGCCAGGCCTGGTGGTGCATGCCTTTAATCCTAGCACTCAAGAGGTAGAGGCTGATGGATCTTTGTGAGTTTGAGGCCAGCCTCATCTAGAAAACAAATTCCAGGACAGTCAGTGCTGTTATACAGAGATGCCATGTCTTGAAAAAAAGGAGAGAAAGAGAAGCACATAAAAATAGAAGTCTTCTATATGTTTTCAGACTACTTTTGAACAGGCCTGTCTTGGATTAATACTAAGGGTTATTCCACTGAACAGATCTGATCTTCTCTCAGAGAGCAGTACTTGGCTAGGGCTGGGACTTTGTTTTTATTTCCCCTCGTTCATTCTAGAATTTTGTCAGGCTTGACCTGCAGTTACACATTTTTATTGCAATCTTTTTGAGTTCATTTGTGCATCTTTCCTGCTTGGCCTGGAAAACCCTGTCTTCTTGAATATTTCTACCATATCTGCTTCTTCTAATTTTTTTCTGCGCTTTCATATAGATCCTGAGCCTTGATAGTAGGGGTGTGAAACAGACGTGCCATGTACAGTTGAATAGTCCAACATCTCTCACTTTTCTTCATGTAGTCCACTTGTAGTTCTCTATGTTTATTACCATCCACTGAATGAAGTTTCTCTGATAAAGCTTGAGGGATGCAAAGATCAATGAATGTCATTAGGAGTCACTTTATTGTATTTACATGCTACATTTTCCCCCCCAGAGCACAAGTCCTATCTTGTCATAGGTTATTGGTCTCATTGGCAATGCCAGTTATAGATTCCATTTCATGGGATGAGTCTTAAGTCCAATGAAAAACTTGTTCATTCTATAAGTCTTCCCACTATTGTGCCAGTTAGCATACCTTGAAAGTAGGTGGTTATTACAGCTCAGAGAGTTCATAGTTGCCTGAAGCTGAGGATTGTTTTCTTCCGGTAGTATCTGTAGTTCATTTTAGTATTGTGAACCCTAGCCAATAAGGGTGAAGCTTCCGGTTGGGTACCAGCTGGTGTTTTCCATGTACCATGATATAAGTACGTGATACATTCAGAAAATTAAAACTACTTTATTAGATCACTTTTGTCAGTAGCAGTTTCTTGTTTATCCTGGCTAGCTCCCAAGTGAATGAGATATAGATTATAAGGGTTATTTAATCAAGTTTCTGTGGCAAAACAGCTGAGCAGTTATTAATCTATTTTAATCCTCTAAGCTAATCTGGCTACCTCCCAGCCCAAGTCTTCAAGATGTTAGCATTTTACTATTCATCTGGCTCTCTGTGCTCCAGGTGTTGTTTCATGGTATCTCTGAGAGCCTCTCCAAGTGGGGAATCCTCCACCCCTCCCTGGAATCTGAAGTCTAGCCTTATTTTTCCCCTGCTCAGTTATTGACTGATCAGCTCTTATAAGAGAATATGAGCAATGTTTACACAAACTTGAGACAGGGGATTTTTAGAATAAGCATTACAATTTCATGCCTGGATTTGGCATTTGCTTTTCTATACTTTTCTCCCTTCCTCCAAATCCTTAAATCTCAAATCTCGTTGTCTCTGTCCCTCTCTGTGTCTATGACTCTGTCTCTGTTTCTCTCTCTGTCTCTGTCTCTCTCTCTGTGTGTGTGTGTGTGTGTGTGTGTGTGTGTGCGCGCGCGCGTGTGTATACTTTACATCAGTCATATTCCTACAACATTTATAAATGTGCCTATGGACATTGGACATTTGGTTTGTTATACACTTTCATCATTACACAAAATGTGCTTTGTGACTGGTGATTCCTACTGAAGGAGATGAGTTGTGAAACAGTCCCCCCATCTAGCCTGCCACTCTCATCTCCCATTCTCCATGCCATTCCCTCCTTTTTCTCCCTTTCTGGGAACAATGATCCATTGATTTAAATTTTTCATTTATTCAGTTTTTTACCCCTGGATCTTTTTTGGAAAACATCTGTCTGATAGATTTTATATCATACTTGCTGAGAATCTCATTCTGTACTTGAACTGACTGGCTGAATTTATTTACCTGCTTATTTATATCTGGTTTGAGGTTATTAATAATCCATAAAAGTAGACTTTTGGATTCTTTTTTAGTTTTTTTAACCATTTCGGCATCTTGAATATTGTTATGTAGGAATTAGGACTGTAAAATAATATTTTATACAATTTATCTGTAATTATGTGTCTGCATGTGTGTTTTCACACATTCATGCATTTGCAGAGATAGAAGAAGCCATTGGATAATAAGCAAATGCAGTTTTAAGCAGTTTATAACAGCCACTTGATTATCAAGTTCTGTGGCAGGGCTGCTGAAAGTAATTTGAAATGCTCACCCATTTTTTTCAGGACCAAAGATAATTTTAAGATGGTGTAACGGAATATGTAAGCTCACTTCCAGAGACAGCCTGTAAGCTTAGTATAAAGTAGAAGGTTAGAATGTTTACTGAATAGAGCAGAGAGAGATAGAGGTGGGAACTTAAACAGAAGAAAGCATTGAAACATGTGAATACACTTAGAAATCAGTTGAAACTAGGATTCTTTCATAGAGGTTAGAGTGGATAATACAGAGGGCCATAATCCAGTCCATATCACTGTTTGATGAGATTTTTTTTATATTCTTTGGTTGGTTTTGTTTTGCTTTATTTTTAAAGCCCAAAAAGAATGTATAGACATAGTGATCATATGTAGACTTCAGAATGGTTACTGTTCAGCTCCTTTCCAAAAAAATTTTTTGCTATCCTAGATTCTATTGTTTCTGACTAGAGAAACAGATGAGAATGTGATTTAGTGGCAGCAACTAATTTATTGCTCAAGGGTAATATAGGAAGGAATACATCATTATGAAGTATTGGTGGAGGTAAAAAAAAAAAAACTTTTAAAAGTTGTATCAGGTGTAGAGCAAAGCCAGAAGAAACCCAATGGATTGAATGAAAATAGAAAGAATTATTGATAAACTTCTCACTGGGTTAGTGTAAAACATGATCAGATTGTCTGAAAATAAAACAGGTAAGGGAGTTGAAGTATGGATAAAGGGACACTGTTGTCTTGGAAGTAGAGGAGATCCTGAAATTTCCAGGAATAGCCATTTTCAGGACCTTAGCTGAATCTTTAGTGATAATGTCAGTGTTATGCTCTTGGTGTTGGTCAAGTCCTGAAAATGACAGGAAGACAATGTAAAAAAAGAAGTAATGTGAATAGCATTACTATAGTTTTAAAAGTAGACATATTGAACCAGGAGTGTGAGGTAGTTGTTAAAATTAAAAAGTCTGTCTCTCCGAGCGGTGGTGGCGCACGCCTGTAATCCCAGCACTTGGGAGGCAGAGGCAGGCGGATTTCTGAGTTCGAGGCCAGTCTGGTCTACAGAGTGAGTTCCAGGACAGCCAGGATTACACAGAGAAACCCTGTCTCGAAAAACCAAAAAAAAAAAAAAAAAAAGTCTGGGTTTATATTGGTGAATTAGTTGTTAAAGAACGGTGAAGTTATGTTGACAGTTAAAAGATTTTATATTTGAAAGAATTTTCTTTTTGAACCTGAAATGTAAGGCAGTTGTTAAAATGAAGTAATAGTCTTATGAGTAAAGTTGAATTATGGTGAATGAAGGATAAAGTTACGATAGMAATTAAGTTTTGTTAAATATTTTTTATGAAATGTAAATAAAATATATCCAATAAAAAAGAATAAAAAATCTTTTATTTATTTGTCATGGTAGCTGAATATAGACTACATCCTTTGCTGTGAACAGAGCAGTGGCATAAAAAGGTTACAGGAAGGTTGGGACAGTTGTTTTTATGTGTCCTGTTTATTCACATTATATGTATGCTATTTTGACCCAGAAGAAGCAATTGTATAGACTGTTTTATGTTATGAAACAAACTCTCAAAAATGAGTAACTGAGGTTTGAACACATATAATTGATTGTATGTGTATGTTTCTTATCTCTGCCTACAAAGAAATTTATTTAAAATAGTTCTGCTTGCTAAGTAAAATTAGTTTTTTTCTAATATTGAAATTTGAAGGTATTGATTGCATAATATTTCTCTTGTTAAGCTATTGATAATAGACACAAATGATCCGGCAGGTATTTTTGCAGATAATACTAAAGTTGTCAGATTTGGGCTCGCAGGCAACTGGTAGCTGCAAATCACTTGAGCAAGATGGTAGCCCTTTGTTGACAATACTATAGGGTATTCTGTGTTTTACTATAAGAAGCTTTATTATTTTGCATATATAAAAGAACATAATGTGTTCTTTCTTTTAATGTACATCTTTTTTATTTCATATTTCCAAGAAGCTGCAGAAAAGCCTGGTTGCAGTTCATTTACCACCACTTCAGGGGATGAAGACAGAACTTTGGAAGATTATCAAGCAGCCCCTGGTGATTGCTTTTATGTTCCCTATTGATTTACAAGATAATTCCTGCACACTGAACAATGATGTAGTGTTTCAGAAGGAAAGACTTCTGTTTTTATGAAAGTCTATAGAAAGTAGCCCAATGATAAATTGCCACAAATTTTTAGTGTTCTTGTTCAATGTTTCTGGTTGTTTTAAAGCATCCTTTTGGAGAATTATACTATTTTCTGATCATATGAGATTTTCTGTCTGTAAATCTTCATTTATGTGACAATATTGATTTAAATTATTCTTGCTTAATGCTTTTATTTATTAATGGTTGGTATAATCAGTGTTACTACATTGAAGAAAAGGGACTTTCCCTTTCCTAACAGTTATCAATTCTTAGATAGGGGTTGGATCTGTGCCCATTTCTCTTCTCCATCCTGGGATTTTGTCAGGCTTGAGTTTGTACAAGGCATGTGCATCTGCTTTCTTGTGTTTTTTAAAATGTTGTCTGATGGAAGTCTTTTCCAGCTCTAGTTCAACTAACTCTTTCTGCCTGTTCTTCGATACAGATTCCTGAGCCTTGAGGGGAGGGCTTTGAAATAGTCATTTCATTTAAGGTTGAACACTGCAGTCTCTTGTTCTATGCATGTCATCTACTTATAGGTCACTATAGGTTTTAGCTATCAACCACTGTAAGGAGATTCTCTGATGGTGCTTGAGTGAACCACTGTTCAAAAAGTATAGCAATCTGTCATAGGAGTCATTTTATTTTTTATGTTCAGTTGGTAGAATGATAGTATGATTTCTCTTAAGGCCTTGGACCTATCTAATTATAGATTTTTGCCCAATTAACAGTGTCAAGTATGGGGTCCATCTAGTGGCATGACCTTTAAATCTACTTGGAGTGCTGTGCTAATCCCATAACATCTGTGCTATTTTTGCATCTGTATATTTTGCAGGAAGGTTGATTTTGTATATCACAAAGTTAGTGTGTAAGTCAGGTTGATGAATCCTTTATACCTCTGATAGTATGTGTACATTTTGACACTATGAAATATAGAGAGTAAGGGTAAATCTTCCAGTTCAGCACCATTTAAGTTTTTGCATTATCTATGATGTAAGTTTTTAGTGCATACCCCAAATTAAAACTACTTTGAGATTTTACTGTCAAGTTTTAGTAAGGAACCAATAGCATTACCAGTGGCCTGTAGTGTTAGGGGAGAAGTCTCACATGATACACAGTTTCAGTTGCCTGGTAAACTAATTTAGACAACATACGAAAGTCCATGTTTCATTATAGGAAGTTTATTTGGCAGCTATACCTGAGCATAATGTGTTTTAATTTTAAATGTAAACCATTTTTATGCATTCCTTTTCATTTCCAACAAAGGTTGGAAAAAACCCAAGGGCAGAGGATTCACCAAACCTGGAAAAGATGAAGCCAGACCTGGGAAACATGACCAAGGAGCCCCAGGTGATTGCTTTGTTTTTCTATTTTGATTTGGAAGTTAATTCCTCCATATTAAATAATGTGGTGTAGTGTTTCAGAAGTAAAGACTCTCTTCCATTGTAAAGAAATATAGAAAATAGTTCAACGATAAACTGCTAGAAATTTTTACTGTGCTACTCCAGCATTGCTGTTTGTTGCTGTTTGTTCTAATAAAAGCCTCCTTTGGGGGAGAATTATACCATTACCTTCAGTCTAGAAAAAGAACCTGTTCCTTGATTATATGAAACCTTATCATATGTAAAACTTTGATTTTATAGCACTTCTGTTTAAAAATTATTTTGTGTTAATTCTTTTATTTATTCTTTGTAAAATATATGCATTTTCATCATATTTCCCCTCTCCTAATGCCCCTCAAATCGTCTTCTCATACCCCATTCAGTAAACTTCATGTTGTTTCTCTCAAGGAAATGTAAAGGATGTAAAATAATGAGTCTGACTTTTGTTAGCCATCCATTCTTGAACATGAAGCCTGCTTTAGAGTGTGGTTGATATACCCAGTGTTACTTTATTGTTGAAAACTGATTTTTCCTTTCCCAGAAGCTATCAGTTGTGAATCCATTTGTAAGGACTGAGACTTTGTGCCCAATATCCCTCAACTATGCTAATAATTTGTCTGGTTTGAGCTTATACTACCCTTGTGCAGTCTGTTGCAGTCTTTCTGAGTTCTTAAGTTTGTCTTCTCTGTTGTTTCTGGGGAAATGTCTCATGGAAGTCCTTTTCCACCTCTGGTTAGAATCTTTCTGCCTCTTCTTCCACATAAATCTCAGAGCCTTAAGGGGAGCAGAATGATACAGACAGCCCATTTAGGGTACAACAATCCAAAATCACTTTCTAAAGGTTGTCTAGCTGTTGGTCCCTGTATTAATTACCATCCACTACAAGAAATCTTTCTGAATAGGATTAATCATTATACTGATCAATGTRTATAGTAAGTCTTTAGGATTGGTTTTTATTACTGTCTTAGAATCAAACTAGTGAGCTTTTAACTAAGTTTTTTGTTTTGTTTGTTTTTTCCTTTGTTTTATTTATTTTATTTTTTATTCAATATAGTCATTATTTAAATTTCAAATGATATCCCCTTTCTTGGACCCCCCTCCCTGAAAGTCCCATAAGCCCTCTTCCCTCCCCCTGTTCCCCAATCACCCCCTTCCCGCTTCCCTGTCCTGGTATTCCCCTACACTGCTTCACTGAGCCTTCCTTCTTCTTGGGAATGATTTGATATGTGAGTTGTGTCTTAGGTATTCAGAGCTTCTTGGGCTAATAACCACTTATCAGTGAGTACATACCGTGTGTGTTATTTTGTGATTGGGTCACCTCACTCAGGATGACATTCTCCAGTTCCACGCACTTGCCTAAGAATTTCATGAATTCATTGTAATAGCTGTGTATTATTCCATAGTGTAAATATATCATGTTTTCTATATCCATTCCTTTGTTGAGGGACATCTGGGCTGCTATGAACATAGTAGAGCATGTGTCCTTATTACATGCTGGGGAATCCTCTGGGTATATGCCCAAGAGTGGTATAAACCAGGTCCTCCAGTAGTATCATGCCCAGTTTTCTGAGGAACTGCCAAACTGATTTCCAGAGTGGTTATACCAGCTTGCAGTCCAGCAGTGGAGGAGTGTTCCTCTTTCTCCACATCCTCGCCAGCACCTGTTTTCTCCTGAGTTTTTAATCTTTGCCATTCTGACTGGCGTGAGGTGAAATCTCAGGGTTGTTTTGATTTGCATTTCCCTGATGACTAATGATGTTGAACATTTCTTAAGGTGCTTCTCAGCCATCCGAAGTTCTTCAGGTGAAAATTATTTGTTTAGCTCTGTACCCCATTTTAATAGGGTTATTTGGCTCTCTCTACCTTCTTGAGTTCTTTGTATATCTTGGATATTAGCCCTCTGTTGGATGTAGGGTTAGTAAAGATCTTTTCCCAATTTGTTGGTTTCCGTTTTGTACTTTTGACAGTGTCCTTTGCCTTACAGAAACTTTGCTATTTTATGAGGTCCCATTTGTCAATTCTTGATCGTAGAGCATAAGCTATTGGTGTTCTGTTCGGGAAAATTTCCCCTGTGCCCATATGCTCAAGGCTTTTCCCCATATTCTTTTCTATTAGTTTCAGTGTGTCTGGTTTTATGTGGAGGTCCTTGATCCATTTGGAGTTGAGCATAGTACAAGGATGTAAGAATGAATCGATTTGCATTCTTCTGCATGCTGACCTCCAGTTGAACCAGCACCATTTGTTGAAAAGGCTATCTTTTTTTTCCATTGGATTGCTTTAGCTCCTTTGTCAAAGATCAAGTGACCATAGGTGTGTGAGTTCATTTCTATTCCATTGATCTACCTGCCTGTCACTGTACCAATGCCATGTAGTTTTTAACACTATTGCTCTGTAGTACTGCTTGAAGTCGGGGATACTGATTCCCCCAGAAGTTCTTTTACTGTTGAGAATAGTATTAGCTATCCTGGGTTTTAGGATTCTATTCACATTTCCAGTGTCCGGTATGTGTTCCATCTCATGGAGTAGACCCTAATTCCAATTTTAAAAATATGATAGCTTTTTCTATAATAGTTAACTATTACAGCAATGTCTGTTGCCARCAGTTTGATGTTGTAGGTCACAGGATTAATAGATGATCCAGACTGTTTACTTTTCCTCTCTGCTAGTGTGTATAGCAGTGTTTAGTGCTATGATCCATAGCTAGTAATGTTCAAGGTTCCATTTGAATAGCAGTTAGGTTTCTCCATGATCTATGACACAAGTATGTGGTTTGTTTGGCAAATTAAAACTATTAAAACTATCTTCAGATTCTTGCAACCAAGTTGATGAGGATAATTAAGAGCTTGACTATGGCCTGTGGTGTTAGGAATGGTTCTGTGGGACATTTTCAACACTTTGAAAAAGTGATAACCCATTTCTTGTATTAGAGGGAATTTTTGGTAATATGGGTTAATTGAGCTTGTTTCCCTCCATTACATAATCACTCCACTCAGGAGCTTTCTAGTGTAGTACATTTCCATATAATTTTTAAAAAGGCTTATTCTGTTAGGTATTACTTCCCACTTCTATAGCTCTGTAATCTCTTAACCTCTTTAACACATGTTTTTTTTTTTTTAAAAAATTTGTCCTATAGTATTAATAATTATAAATATGCCTGTGTCCATTCAGTTTGTTGCAGACTCTCATTAGTCACTCTCAGGTGTGCTATGCAACTGGTGCTTGTCCCTGAAGGAGATGAGATGTGACATTCACACTGTTTAGCCTTCCACACTTACCACCATACCTTATCCTCTCTGTCTGGAGACAGTTGTTTATTAAGTTTTATATTTTGGTCTATTGAGTTTTCTTTCCCTTAGAAATTTTACTTATAATTACTCTGTTCTGTTTTCTATACAAGTTGCCAAATTTCTCATCGTCTGACTGAACTGCCTGAATTTATCTATTTATCATGTGTCTTACAGGCACATGGCTACTATAGCTCACTCTGATAGTCCCTTTTAACACCATGATTCATAGCCAGTGGGGGCTTGCTGTTCAGTACCAGGTATATTAATTACTCCGTGGCCTAGATGCTTGTAGTATGCTCAGGTATTAAAATTAATTTGAGATTCTTTCCATCAAGTTTTAGAATATAACTAGTAGCATTGGCAATGGCCTGTGGCAGTGGTTCTCATCATTCCTAATGCCGTTCCTTTAATACAATTCCTCATGTGATGATTCCAACCATAAAATTATTTTATTGCTACTTTATAACAGTAATTTTGCTATTGTTATGAATCATAATTAAATAGCTTATGTGCAGGATATCCAAAATGCAACCCATAAAGGTGTCACTAGCCACAGGTAGAGAAGTTCTGGCCTACAGTGTTAGGGGTGGAACCTTTTGGACAACACTTCTATCACTGGTATCTGGCACAGGGATTTTGATTCTTTTTTAAATGTCATGTCTGATTGTGATGGTGTCCTTCCAGTACCTGATCACTCCTTTTAAAATATTTTTATATGTGTGTATGTTTAATCAGAACCTTTCATCTATAGAAGGTTTCCCTAAGACTTTTTATGTTGTACATCTGTCCCCAAATTTCTTCCTCTGTTCCTTATCTCCCTGTCCCCTTTAATCCATATATTTTATTTGTTTGTTTGGTTGGTCTACAGGATATATCATCAAGAGTATGCTTGTGGTCATTTGGTTTGTCATTGGTTTTCTTCATTAGTCGGATGTGTGCTATGCAATTGGTAATGCCCATTGAAGGAAGTGAAGTTTGAAAATCACAGTTCCTCCTGGGCTTTTCACACTCCAAATCTTCAAACCTGTATCTTCTCCTTCCTTTCCATGGACCCGTGGTTCATATGATTTTAAATTAATAAATTTTTCCTTGCCTTGATTTTTTTTTAAATAATCTCTATCTATTGAATTTTGTATGCAAGTTTTTAACTTTCTCATCCTAGCCCTGAGCATTTTTGTATTTATCTATTCAATTGAGAACAATTTGAGGTCATTAATCATCTTTAAAACTGGACTTCAGAATTCATTGTCCACTATTTTTACTATTTTAGTAACATATTTGATTGAGAAGATTGTTTTCTCTGACAGTAGAATTACAAGCACTTGTGAGTCACTTGATGTAGATATTGGAAATTAACAGTGATTCTCTGGAAGGGTAGTCAAAAATCATTCTTAATAGCTGTACCACCTCGTCAGCCCCAAGGAATATTTTAACATTGTGTAATAGAATAGGTATCATCATTACAAAGACAGACTTTAGCCTTCATATAGTGTGTTAGATCTTTTGCTGAATGGGACAGGGAAAGATAAAGGATATGCACAAGAAAGCATTGCAGTATGGAAAATATTTAAAAATCAACAACTTGAAACTGATGGCAAGAAGACATGTAAGCAAAAGGAAAGTAATTAATATTACTAGAGTTTTAAACCTAGAGTCTAAGGTAGTTGCTAAAAATGAAGTAAGAATCTGATGCACATTGGTAAATTAGTTGTAAATGAGAGATAAAGTTATAGGGCCTGTTAAATGATTTTATGTTTACCCTGGCAACTGAGAATGGACTATATCCCTTTTGGAGAGTAGGAGAAGCGGAATAAAAAGGTTGTAGAAAGATGGGATTTGTGTTCTCCCAAGTCCTGTTTCTGCAGACTGTATAGACTTTGAGTAATGAAGAAACAAAGCAGTAGACTGTTTCAACTTAAAAAATATAAGTCTTCAAAAGTTAATATTTGAGTTTGGAGTGTGTATGTGTGTGAGCAATCTCTCTACCTGAAATCATTTTGAATTATAATTAGTATTTGTTAGGTAAAATTCATTTTTCCTAATAACCTAATTTTGAAACCGTTGATACTAATGTTTCTTCTTGTAACTATTAACACTTAAAAACATAACCAGGTGGTTATCTCCACATAAAATATTAAAATTTTCAAAACTGAAGTACCAGGCACCTAGAAATTGTATTTAGTGAGCAATATGGTAGTCTTTCCATGACAACACTGTAGGAGAGTATATACTTTATCATAACAAATTTTAGTACTCAACATACATACAGGAACATGATGAGTTCTAACTGTAAATTTACATAATTTTTATTTTTCATTTCACACCTCAACAAAGCTGGAAAAAAACCCAGAGGCAGAGGATTCACCAAACCTTCGGAAGATGACGTCAGACCAGGGAGAGTTGTCCAAGTAGCCCCAGGTGATTGTTTTTCTATATTTATTTGTAAGATGATTCTTGTACATTGAATAATGGCATAGTGTTCCAGAAGAAATGACTTTTCTGTTTTAAGGAAGAAAATGCAGAAAGTAGCCCAATGATAAATGAATTTTTCAATGTTCTAGTTCAAAGTTGCTAGTTATTCTAATAAAAGCCACTTGCAGGTGTGGAATTAGACTATTTCCCGACTATGATATTCTAGTGTATGTAAAATTTCACTTATGTGGCACCATTGTTTAAAATGATTTTATTTTTCTTTGTTTAATGCTTTCATTTTTTGAAAATTGCATGCAATGTATTTTGATCATATTCTTTTCCTTCCTCCAACTTCTGTCAAATTGTGTTACATAATGCTATCTCTTTGATACTATGTTCTTTGTCTCTTAAAAAAATGAAAAATACAAAATAGGAGTGTGGTTTGTGTTAACCTACTAATTTTGAGCAAGTGGTCTGTCTGTCCTAGGGTGTGGTTTATATACTCAGTGTTACTCCATTGAAGAAAACTGATTTTCCTTTTTCTAACAACCATGAATTATTGGCTAGGGCTAGAATTTGTGACCACTTTCCTCCCTCCATGCTGGGGTTTTGTGAGGCATGAGCTAATACAAGACATGTCTACTCTGAGAAATGTTATCTGGGAGAAATCCTTTCCTGCCCCTGCCTTAATCTTTCTGCCTGCTTTTTCATATATTTACCTGAGCTTTGAAGGGAAGTATGTGATATAGACATCCAGTTTAAGGTTAGGTACTCACGTTTCTCAGTCTCTGAAGGTTGACCAATTGCAGGTCTCTTTGCTAATTACTATTTACTTAAAGGAGCTTCTCTGATGATATTTCATTTGAAAACACTTTTAGGGTCATTAAGCATCTTTAAAACTTGTGTCATAGGGTTTCTAATGCTGTGATTAAAACACCATGACCAAAGCAACTTGGAAAGGAAAGGGCTTATTTGGCTTACTCTTCCACAGTATTGTTCATCTTTGAAGAAAGTCAGGACAGGAGTCAATGCAGAGGACACTGGGGGTGGTGGTGGACTGCTTCCTGGCTTGCTTGACATGGTTTTCTCAGCCCTCTTATAAAACCCAAGACCACCACCCCAGGAGTGGTTCCACTGACAATCAACAATCAATAAAATGCCCTAAGGCTTGCCTATAGTGTAAACTTTGGAGGTATTTTCTAAATTGAGAAAATTATGTCAAGTTGGCATACAACTAGCCAGCACAGCTAGACTTTTGAATCTTGTTACAGATATTTTTATTTGCATACGGAAGAGTAAGGACCATAAAATTATGATTGTTTTTCTTGATGTATACCTGTTTCTACATGTGTTTTTTTTGTACTTAACATACAGGTGTCTTAAAGGCAGAACAGCACCTTAGATCCTCAGGAGCTGTAGTTAAAATGACCCATTTGATAAGTTTTGGGAATGAACTGTAGTCTTCAGGGAGGGCAGCAACAAACACTCCTAATGCTGAAGTATTCCAGTCAGCACCCAGGAATATTTGAAGATGATGTAATATAATGGTTAAGGTCATTTACAGAGAAAGCCTTTAATCTTTTAATAACCTTGAGCTTTGGATCTTTTGCTGAATGGAGCAGAAAGAGATAGAGGTAGGAACTTAACCAAGAGAAAACATTATAGCAAAGAAATATATTTAAAAATAAATTTCAACTGTGACTTCTCCATAGATATCAGAGTGGATATTACAAAGAATCATAACCAGTCCATGTAGTTATGTGATGTGATCTGCTTATAAGTTCTTTAATTTTGTATTGTTTTGTTTTGCTTTTTAAAGCAAAGAAAAATGTGACAAAGAGACCTTGTATTTTGTTGCTTATTTAAAAACAGAGTTGTTGAGAATGTGGCTTGGAGGTAGGAGCTTATTCCCTAATCAAGGGTAATGAGAGAAGTGATACTTCATGCACAACTATTAGAGATGGACAGTTCAGTGCAAGGCAACTTGCATTAGGAACAGAGCAAAGCCAGAAGAAACCTAATTATTTAGATGAAAATAGAGTGAACTATTGATAAATCTAGCAGTGATACTGTAAAAAAGATCAGTTGGTATGAAACTAAAGATAGCACGTAAGGGAGTTGAAGGTGGAAAAAGGAATACTTGTGTTGGAAATAGAAGAGTTCCAGACATTGCCAATAATACCCATTTCATGGCCTTAGCTGGAAATTTAGTGATGATATCAAAGTGACAAAGTGGTCAAAATTCTGAAAATGATGACAGGGCTATTGTATAAGGAAAACTAAGTAATGTGAATGACATGTTTTTAAATAAAGGGGAGTCTTAAACGTAGAGTATAAAGTAGTTGTTAAAAATAAAATAAGCTGGTTGTAAATAGGTGACTTATTTTTAAATGAGGAAAGTTAAAGTGGCAGTAAAATGTTACATTTGCCCCATCAGCTCAGGATAGACTGCTTCCTTGGTAAAAAGTAAAAGTAGGATGTCAAAGAGTTGCACTTTTAATATCCCCTTGGGAACAATTTTCTACTTGTTCTATTCCCCTGATTATCACTGACCTTATTAAAATAAAATCAGAATTATCTGGGCTGTACTATGTATGGTATCACTATTGTATGGCAGATATCTCAATAACTGGTTTTGTTACTCAATAGAGATGAAACCATACAGAGTAAAATCTGAGTTTCTCTTATAAAAATATATAGGAAATAATGTTTTCATTCTAAAACATATAGGAAATCATATTTTAATTAAAAAATAAATCCACGCAATTGTAAAAAAAAGAGTTGCAAAAATTTTTGATATATGTTATTATGAGTTAAATGTATGAATATATTTAAATATTGGGAAAGCAAGGCAATAGACTAACTACTCTTCTAATTGTAAAGTAAAACAGCCCAAATAAACGTACTTAAGCTTTAAATGTTTTTGTCCTTCATATCTCTCCCTCAAAAGCTAGTTTATTTAGAAGTACTAGATTTTACTATGTAAACTTCATTACTTACAAGAATGTTGTTCAAGTGTTGACACTGAAATGAATCCTTAGTTTCTCTATTTGCTGTGAACATAGTCAAAATTAACATGGCAATCAATGTTCATCCAAAATATTAAAATTGTCTACATTTAGCTTCGAATCGAACATGTTATAAAGTTGGACATCACCTGAGCCTTCGTATGACAACAGTATATTACAGTGTATACATTATGATTAGAGCCTTTATTATTTGGTATATATACTCAACATAATGTGTTCTATCTTTAAATGTACATCATTTTTGTTTTTTTTCTTTCATAACACAACAAAGTTGAGGAAAAATCCAAGGGCAAAAGAGTTACCAAACCTTGGAAAGACCAGGCCACACCTTTTGAAGATGAAACAGCAGCCCCAGGTGATTGAGCTGTTTTGTTTATTTGTACTGACTTACAAAATGATTCCTGTATATTGGATGCTAGTGTGATATTCTTTTCAGAAGGGAAGACGTTTTCATTTTAAGAAAAGAAATGTAAAAAGTACCACTGATAAATTTATAGATATTTTACAAATGCTAATTAAAATTAGCTGGTTATTCTATAAGTTCATCCTTTTTCAGAATTAGTTTCCTGATTATAAGGACTTTCAGGTTTAAAAAATCGTTTTTCTGATCTCAACCTTTCTTCCCTCAATTTTCTTTTTGCCAAACTCTTGTATACCCTTCCTATTCTTCAAATTCAAATGTTAGCTTTATATTGAATAATGCTGTAATGATTTACAAGACAAGACTACTTTTCAATTTATAAAGAACAAGTACAAGAAGTAGCACAACAGTAAATTAATAGAAAGGTTCATTGTAGTAATTCAAATTACCTGAATATTCTAACAGGTTCATCTTTTTGGAAAATTAGATTGCTTGCTGATTATAGATTTTTTCCATGTTTTAAAACAGAAAATTAACGTTTTATCTTGAGACTATAATTTTTCAATCTTTATTACCATTTCCTACCTCTGAAACTCCCATATAACCCTCAAACCTGTCTGACAATTGTATAGTCTGTTTTCTCAATAATAGTGCTTACATTCATGAATATCTATGAATATACCTAGGTATAAATATAACATGTTCTGTCTGTATAATAGTGCCTGCATGCATATTTTCATCAATCTTTTACTACAGTGATCAGTGTGTTCTTCGATGGCTATTCCCACCACCCTCTTTCCCAATTTTCCTCAGTTTCATATAGAGCTTTATAGAGTATTGAAGCTTTGTGGGCTATTCTGTGTCCAGTTTGTGTACATATTGGTTCTTGTTTGTTTAGCTCACATTTGGGTAGTAATGTTGGTGGGATTTGATGTGTTGCTCTTGATATTACTAGGAGAATCAGTCTTAGAGCAAACTCCCTGACTCTCTGACTCTGTTTTCAATCTTTGTTATCTCTTGAGCAATGTTCCCTGAGTCTTACCTTTTAGGCAGGAACATTCTGTAGATAATATCCATTCTAATTAGACTTCACCATTCTCTGGTATGATTGGTTGCAGTTTCCTGCAAAGGTTTCTGTCTGTTGCAAAGAAAAGTTTTCTGGTTGAAGAGTAGAGACTAAAGTTATCTTTGGGTATAAGGACAGTGTTTATACATTGTTATTAGGTATTGTTCTGGGATTCTTCAGTAGCCATGGCATTTCAAGCACAGATTTATTAGCTGTCTTTCCAGTAGCAGGCATGCTCTCCCACTTGTTGAGCC
>BDUI01010266.1:51928-61954 GCA_002335545.1 Apodemus speciosus
GAGGAGGAGGAGGAGGAGGAGGAGGAGGAGGCGGATTGCATGCTAGAGAAGTAAAACTCTAGCTGCCACCCTCTAGGCCAGATGAGCAATTTGTACAATCAATGCTTTGAACCATTCACTGTATGACCTTGTTCCGAAAAAGTCATGCATCTTAGCCTGATCTTGAACTTAGATGAAGCCTCAGGCACACAGATAGTGCACAGTCACACATGCAGACAAAATACTTGTAGGTGAGAAATAAATGAATAAAATGAAAAAAAAAACTAAATTACAATACACATGTGTGTGTGTATGTGTGTGTGTGTGTGTGTGTGTGTGTGTGTGTGTGTGTTGTGTTCAAGCCTAGTGCCTAAGGAGGCCCAAAGGGAACAAATCCTCTGGTGCTGGAGCTACAGGAGTGTTGCGAATCACTCCACCTGGGTGCTGGGAAGTGAACTTTGGTCCTCTGCAAGAGCACTACATGTTGATACCTATTGCGCCATTTCTCAAAGCCTCCATAAATGAGTTTTTTTCCTTAAACCATCACTTGAAAATAATGTGCAGAACAAAGGGATTTTCTATTTCTACATGTATCCTTTTGTCCTAAGAAGGTAGGACAGCAAAGGGCTAATTCCTAAGACACAAAACAAAGACATTCTTCAGACTGGTGTCATGAGTTCTATGTTCATTTCTCCTCCCCTTAGTTGCATTCTGTACAAATATTATCCTGGCTCTATAAATATCAGCTTACACTTACCTCTGAGTAAAGATAGAAACACAAAGACGTTTCTGTCTCTACATGCAACATTATTTTTGGTAGATCTTTATTGTAGTTTAAACTTAGAAGTAAAAATTATGGGCTGAAGAAAAGACTACATGGCAAATCTACTAACATCTCAATTATAATAGAATGTGTTGTCAGGATAGATACGGTTGAGGAATTTGAAGCACAAGAGAGAGGTGCTCCTAAGCAAAACCTTAATTTTCTACAGACTTGCCTGACTCCATAGTCTCTAGCCACATGGACTGAAAATTTGTTAAATTAAATTAGCTTACAAATCAAATTTCCCAATGGCATATTCATATGTCAAGTGTCAATCGGCCATATGTGGCTTTTACCATAGCATGGTGGACACAAACGAATTTTATCAGGCTGAAAGATAAAATGTGCTCCACTCCTTTAGGCTGTGGCGCTTCACGCCAAACTATTTTGAGATAAATTGGGTGGTTATTTTACATCTGAAATAATTGTATATTTGGCTCCATAAGGGAGAATATTTAGAATATAAATTTGTCATATTTATTTTATTGAGAGTCAGTGAGTTACTAGTTCAGTTTAGTTTAATTTTAGAATTCTGATACTGGCAGAAGATTTTTCAAGTCAGGTATTAAAATCGTTGATTCTGAAGTAGTAGTGAACAGAAGATTTCATATTCATGAAAATTTCACAAAATTTTAAAATCTAGTTTCATTACAATGTTATATTACTATAAGCTTCTGTTTTACACAAAAGCCCAGAGGCACAAAATTATGAGTTCTCTGTAAACTTAATAGAGAATAGTATGATTTCTACCTAAGTGTGAATTACATTTCTATTAAAACATCCTCCCCTCAGACCTGATAAGTGCAGTTTATAGGATTAAGGGCTTTTCCTACCTACAGATAAATAGCACAGCTTGTAGAACTGAACCTTAATGAAATTTAAGGGAAGAAAATATCTGATACTGGTTCATGAGTTAAAACTACAAACCTGCCTGTCTGTCATTCTAACTTAGAATTCCATGAAGTCATTACTGTTTTGTTGTTGTTGTTGGTTTTTTTTGTAAGTAAATCTCTTAAAGCAATTGTATCAAAAGCCTTTTACTGGTATTACAGTTTGTTCCAATATATGCGTGCAATGAAATAATTAGTGTATTGAGTTTTTTTCTTCTCTCCTCCATTTGCATCTGAAGCTCTTAAGCTCAAGACTTGCCCCTGCTGTGTGAATATCAAAAAGACAGAAGCTTGCCAGTGCATGTCTCCAGAAAGAATAATCTCCAAAATGAAAGCCATATGTAGCCACTCTGAGAAGGGGTATTTGTTAATCAAACACTGAGCTTCAACTACTTTAAAATGCACGAACTCAGGTGCAAAACTCAAGACCTGAAATGTGCTAGGGCAATGGTAGTGCAGAACTTGTGTGTGTGTGTGTGACCAATGAATGTTTGGCTTAACTTGAGGCCCACACTATGGGAGAGAGTCCATGCCCCTGTATGAGTAGGAACTAGAGGCTCCGTAGACCAGCAATAGAACCAAACATGATTGACAATCAGTCAATCAAATGGAAAATCAATGGAATGATTTCTAATGATACTGTGCTGTACTGATAGGTCCAGTCATCATCAGGAAGGCCTCCTCCAGCAGCAGTTTGGACTGGGTGCAGAGTTCCACGGCCAGATATTATGCATAGAGAGGAGAGAGACAGAGACAGAGAGAGACAGAGACAGGGACAGAAAGAAAGCAAGAGTCTAAATGTAGGTTTCCAAAGAGTCCCTCTCCTTCGAGATCAGGCAACACCCTAGAAAAGGAGGAGGAAAGTGTTTAGGAGTCAGAGGGAATGGAGTACACCCAGAGAACATGGCTTGCTGAATTAATCCTCCTGACCATTGACTATATCTAGCCCAGTTTCCACATCTAGTGCTTTGGGCAAGTCTGGACACTGCTGCCTACAGCTAAACCTACATCTAGAATTCTTCTGGGAACCTCTCTAATTGTCACCATCCACATGTTCCTTCTGTGCCACATTCAAACTTTCTACCCAGCCAGATGTACCCCAACACTCCATGCTTGGGACAAGGAGTATATCTTATACACGAGCCCAGTCACTTCTCTCTACTGGACTTCAGTCTATCCTACACACTTCTAACTTCCACATCATGTCTACCAACTCACTTTGTCTATATCAGACTTAGAAATAACTAAAGAAGTGCACATAAGTAGACCTAATAAAAAAGACAAATGATATGAAAGATCAATGTGGTATCTTCTCTCTGAAACCTACAATTCATATAGAATTGAAGTGAGAATTACCAAGATGAAGCAGAGAACAGGGGAGTTAGAAGAAAATCATAAACATCATAAAATAATTCAAGGAATTCACAAACCCTCAAGGAAGCATTACAAAGAGAATGAGATGAACTATCAGGACTCGGAGATAAAGGTAAGGATCTAGATCAAATAAACAAGGAATGCAAACAAAGTTTAAAGCACAGGAAATAAACATATAGGAAATGTCTCACACTGTGAAAAAAAGCAAACCTTTGACTTCCTGTATTGGTGAGGGAGAAGAATTCCAAGGCAATGGCACAGACCAGATCATAGATCTGTTGATCTGTGATCAACAAGATCATTGAAGAAAAATTCTTCAAATGAGGGATAAGACCCATCTATACAGATACAAAAAGCACATCATACACCGACCAGACAAGACCATCAAAGATCATCATGGTGGGAGTAGGCTGGTGTGTAACCGCGACTGTCAAGCTGTAGCTATGAACTTACATCTGTTCTGAAAGTTGCAGGCAGAGAGTCAAAGAGCAACACTGCCTGGTGTGAGCTTTTGAAACCTCGAAGCACACTCCCCAGTGACAGAGCTCCTCCATCAAGGCCACACCTACTCCAACAAGACTACATCCTCTAATCTTTCCCAAGCAGTTTCACTAACTGGGGACAGACAGAACATTCAAATATATAAACCTATGTATGCATGCATGCATGCATGCGTGTATGTATGTATGCATGTGTATGTATGTTAGGGGTGTCATTGTTATTCAAACCACTACTGGGAATGGGGGCGCACTAGGGAAGAAAATAACACAGGATGAGATCTGTTAGAGGAAATGGGAAAAATAAGGGATCTATTTAGGGATGGGATATGGAGATGAATGCAGAAGAAGGAAGGAAGAAGATAAAATAGTATGGACACTGAAAATGTCATAAGGAATCATACTATTAACTACCTACCTAAAAATCAACAATACACATAAATCTATGTTTTTTTTTTAAAGATTTATTTATTTTTATGAGTAGTGTAGCTGTCTTCATACACACCAGAAGAGGGCAGCAGATCTCATTACAAATGGTTGTGAGCCACCATGTGGTTGCTGGGAATTGAACTCAGGACCTCTGGAAGAGCAATCAGTGTTCTTAACCCCTGAGCCATCTCTCTAGCCCCACATAAATCTATGTATAAACATATGTATCTAGTTTAAAAGTCCTCATCTAGACTGACAATGATTCCTCCAAGAGCCAAAGAGCACCTAACAAAAACAAGACACGAAGGAGCCTTCTTTTGAGTTGTTGGTCAGGGCTATCCAAGAGACTCTCCAAACAAACAGGCTACTGCTACTGCCCTCAGTTGCCTCCCATAGGTGCAAGGTAAATCCTTATAGTTGAAGAAAGCAGGCACTTCAGACACAGGTTCCAGAGGCTCCTGACCTGGAGATGACCTGAATGCCTCTTCTTCAAGGACTAGCTTTCACCGTACCACAAAGCGTCATGCAAGTTTCCAACGGAGAGAAGCAACCAACCGTCTTATGATATTTATGAATCATAAGGCCACCAGCATGGTATGGTAACCCCGAGGGTTCAGTAGTGTTATGCATACCTTGGTTGTAACCAGTAACTCTCTGACTGGACTTAAGCACCACTCAATGAGAAGGCAATCATGCCTCACATTGAAAACATAGTCAACTACCTAGGGTTAGAGAAGTCAGGGATCTTGGAGTAGAACCAAGCATCATCAATTTTTGTTTTTGTTGTTGTTTTTAGACAAGGTGTCTTTGTATAGCCATGACGGTCCTGGAACTCACTCTGTTGACTGGGCTGGCCTCAAACTCACCTGTCTTCCAAGTGCTGTGATAAAAGTCTTGTGCCACTACTATCTGGCTACAATCATCACTTTACTGAACTATCACAATCCCTCATTATATGCTAAATGTTTTCACCACAGATAAATGTAGTTCTCATCCTTCATCAAGAAAACTTCTCTTTGCAAATTACAGAGACCATTACTAAAAACCACAACCAATCAAAATGCAGGATTGTGGAGCCCAGTCCCAATGGATATGTCTACAATACAACTTCTGTACCTAATATCCACAGATCCCTGGGCAAAGGGGGTGTAGAACGATCACGAGAGCCAGAGAATCAAGAAGTTTGCTGTGAGACTGTCTCTTAGTAATGTTAGAAGCTACACACATAAAGTCTCACCAACATGACTTTGTAAACATGAGCTGAACAAGGACAATGCTACTAGATATACGATAGTGATATGGGGAAAGCTAGCAAAGACCCAGTCATGCACAAAGAAACACGTAAGGAATACTGAGTATTGTCACCATTTTGTTGTACACTATCAAATGGTTATCCTTGAGAACATACATACAAATAGCATTATACAGACATAACAGGTTACCTTTAGGAGTATATGTATGTATATATGTATATGTATATGTATATATTTACACACTTTACTTTTTCACTAGAAAGACATTATCCTTCAGGTGGAATGAGCTCTGTATATATACATTATATATATGTATACATATATATGTATATTACACATGCATGCATGTAATAATGAGCAAAAGAGGGTCATTAATGTGAAAGATAGCAAAGAGGGGTATGTGTGAGGGTTTGGAGGGAAGAAAGAGAAGGGGGATATGAAGCAATTGTATTATAATCTAAAAGACAGCACACATAAAATGGAAATTGAAAAAAAGCAGTCAGAGACGAAAAGGGGGGTGGGGAAGTTACAGCAGGGCTAGCTGACAAAGGAGCTCACTCCTCCTGAAGGATGGTGTCTTCCAGTGAAGAAGTAAAGGGTGTACTATACCGCAGTGGGGTAGAATCCATTGGAAGACATGAAAATGTTCCTCAAGCAATTGTAGCCTCCTGTCCTGAGGAAGTTCACCTCTTGGAATGCAAAACAGTTAAAGCCTGCATCGGAATTGAGGAAGGAAAAGGAAGTGTTTACCTATGTGGCCTTGTGTGAAAGCCTAAAGGCCTCCAACATTTATTCCCGCGTTAGAGTTAGGTGTGCCATTCAAAACATTTATTTCCCCATCCAGTGCCACGCAAGTTATTTAAAAATATAGCTTAAAATCATAAATGAGCAAGTGCCCAGCATATCATTTTTCAATTCCAAAATGGAAAAATAACACTTCATTAAATAACTAATGAATAAAGGTATTCTTTCA
The DNA here is from genome assembly GCA_002335545.1 of Apodemus speciosus. Taxonomy (NCBI): domain Eukaryota; kingdom Metazoa; phylum Chordata; class Mammalia; order Rodentia; family Muridae; genus Apodemus; species Apodemus speciosus. The sequence continues at coordinate 58,147 of BDUI01010266.1, forward strand.
CATTTTGAAAGACTGCTGTGAGTTTAACCTTAACCCTCACTAAAGAGACTAAAAACTAGTTGCTTAATTGTCTCTTCCCCTGTTCTTTGATGATTCGAGGAAATGAAACTTGTTTGATGTTTACACATAGATATATAAAAATATAAAAGAACTGAAAGATAACASTGAACTCAATAATTCGGAACCCAGGGCTCATGCTACTTGTTTGAAATCTACTTTCATGTAGGACTCTCTCTCTCTCCCTTTTGTTTGTTTTGTTTTAAAATTTATGCTGTTCAGTGTGGTGGCACCGTCTTTAGTTGTAGACTTGGGGAAGTAGACATAGGTGAATCTCTGTGGGTTTGAGGCCGTCCTAGTCCGCATAAGGCATTCCAAGATGGTCAAGGCCACAGAGTAAGACCCCTTCTTACAACACACACACACACACACACACACACACACACACACACACACACACACAGAGAGAGAGAGACAGAGAGAGACAGAGAGAGACAGAGAAAGAATGAGAGAGGGAGAGACAGAGAAAGAGACAGAGAGAGACAGAAAGAGACAGAGAGAGGCACAGAGAGACACACAGAGAGAGGACACACAGAGAACAGAGAGATAGAGAGAGACAGAGACACACAGAGATACAGAGAGACACACACATACACACACACAACAGCCCTGAAGTTTCTAATATATGTCAGGAATATGAATACTACTTCATATATGATAGCCACATCAAGTGGAAAAACTTAATTTATTTGCTAAAATGATAAGAACTGCTTAGAATGAATGGGTAAGTGATATTTATAGTGTTTTGGAAATATTCAATTAGTGATAATTGTAGGTTTTTCTAACTATTATCTTTTTAGGGCTTATCTCAAGGAAACCTGTACAACTTATGAATGTTTTATTTTAGATCAAATAGGATAGCTAGCTAGGAAAAAGTCTGAACATAAATTTAAGAACATTAGTGTAAGGGTCCGTGATTTCTGAAGAATGATAACCCAGATGTAAATAGTATTGAACAGCAAAGAGCATTTATTCTGTAGAGAACCTTCATGCTGGGTCCACTATACATTGGGATGGAAGACAGAGGGGTGGACTTTGCAGGATCAATTTAAAGCCTGTTAGGATAGGTGTTGGTGATTTTCACCTTTCGTTCCGTGATTGGTTGGTTCTACCTCCAGGCATATCGGTACCTTTGTGATTGGTTAAGGTTCAGGGGATTTGGGGAGACTTTTGCTGATTAACTATACGTGACTCAGGCTAGGTGGTAGGGCAACTTCTACAGCTTCTTATCGGCTGCCCATGAGGTTGGCTCAAGTTTGGTGTGAGCCGGGGGTGGGGGTGGGGGTGGGGGTGGACAACTTCATGATTGGCTGCCCGTTGATAGATGGTTTTCTGGAATTGACTTGATTTGGACTTTTCCAGTTCTGGGAAATAGAAACTTAGGCCCAGTCTTCGAAATTGCCAATTTGCAACCTGTCATTGAGTCAGCCTCACTTTGGCTAACCGTCCTCTCATTAGCCAGCCAAATACTTAGATAATACTTGATACTTGATAAGCCAGCCAATCCTACCTCCATCATATTTAGATGGTTCAGGTATACAAGTTTTCTACCTTACTGCTCTTTGGTTATTGCCACTTCTGAGGTAGTCCAGCACACCTAGGAATTATAGAATTTACCTATCATGAATTGGACATGAAATTATCTCACAAGCAAATTTACTAGTAACTTCATCTAGACCTTTGTAACACAAGATCTGTATGGCCCTCAGCATCTGTATATAGATTCTTAGGGTACATTCCCGGTTCATCTATACATAACCTCGAGGTTTATTTCAAATGTACTTATACATTGACTTTCAAGTTAAGCACCATATGTCATCATGACTTGTAGCAGACCTGGAGGACAGAGTAAATTCTGGAGTGCAGAGGAGGCAGATTTTCCCTATTTCCTATCCATCTTGTTATTGATATAGTAGCTTATTGTATAATATGAAAAGCTGTGGATATCTCATGCTAGTGGATGAAGCTATAAGATTAATAATAGATTATGGGTTAAGCATTAGGATACATGCTATACAAGCTGTGTCTAATTTAACCTGGGCATTTCATAAAATTGGTAGTTATCTTCCATATATAATTAGGAAATTGAGGTAGAGGTAGGTTAAATAACCTGCTGATGAAATTAAACAAATTAAATAGTGTTCAATTTACTCCCACATATTCATTTGGCCAATCACACTTTAATAAGAACTTATGAAGAGACACTTTATTGATCCATGATCCATCCCAATGGAATCTGAGCTCTTCATGAATTGTGAATACAGCACATAAGCTGTAAGAAAATTTGAAAATTAATTTCTCATCTTTTAAACAGTACTTTCTATGTTTTATACATCATATTCTACATGAAGACACATATTTTACCTAGTAGTAATTATTATCATATATAGTATGTAATGTATGTACTATTATATACATATATATCACATTATATATATTGTGATTTTTCTTGTTTAATAATTAGTTTTTAATGGTTACTATRTAAAATGAATTAATCAGGGTTAATGATTTTTTGAGACTATATTATATTGCCTAAAATTAATGATTTAAAGAATATAAAGACATTTTAACTCATGTTGTCAAAATGTTTGTCAAACTTCAGGTGATCACTAACAATGTATGAAAATGATTTCATTTCACTGCTGTTTTAATATAAAAGTTTTCATATTTATTGTTTTCCACCTTTTTCACTATTAAAGATGATATTTTATTAAAATATGCAATTTTTGTGACTGTTCATTCTTTTATTGTTAAACTGAGATTTGTTTATTTTAATAATTTTTATTTTTTAAGGGAAAATTTAAAAAGTATTATTTTCCATTGCCTGAACATATGTTTGTCTGTGTAGATGATGTCTATGTGTGAACACCTGTGGAGGTTCAGTAGAGAACATCTGATACCCTGAGGGTAGAGTTACACATAGTTGTGAGTCACCTGACGTTAGTATTAGGAACAGAAGTCATTGCCTTTGGAAGAGCATCAAACGTTCCTAACTACCGAGGCAGCTGCACATCCCTAAAGGAGGAATTTGCATTGTGAATGCTTGGCAAGAGTTAGTTAACCATAGCTAGGAAGGTGGGAGTTTAATGTAGTCCACTTCATGTCCAGCCAAGAAGCAGAGATAAAGGGAATATATAAATGCTCATTTATATGATTTTTAAAAAGTAAACAACTTTTTTTGCAATTATCCTAAAATCTACTGATGATTTTATTTAATAATAATGATAATAGTAATAATAATAGTAATAATAGTAATAACAACAACAACAACAACAATAATAATAAATGCCAAACATGGTGATTGTCACCTTTAATTCCAGCACTCAGGAGGCAGAGGCAGGTGATTCTCTGTGAGTTTGAGGCCATTCTGTTCTACAAGGCAAGTTCTAGAACAGTCAGAGATGTTAGAGAAACCATGTATAAAACCAACCAACCAACCAACCAACCAACCAACCAACCAACCAACCAACACCAAAAATCAAGAAGGAGAAAGAGGAGGAAGAGGTGAGAAGGAGGAGAAGGAGGAGGAAGAGGAGGAGGAGGAAGAGGAGGAGGAGGAGGAGGAAGGAAGAAAACCCAAAACCTCTCAAGTCCTATAGGTTAGTAAGGCCATAAGTCTTAGAAAAGGATTAAATTTTGCCATCTTGCTAGGCCAGCATAATTCCTAACTACATCTAAATTTTTTCCTTAGACCCATAGATAAGGGTAGCTACCACCATGATCGATGAAACTTCTTCTTCTTCTTCTTCTT
>BDUI01010269.1:33738-44471 GCA_002335545.1 Apodemus speciosus
TTGCTCTACTACCATGACAAGGAAGCTTAGTCTTAACCTAAGATCTGGCAGCACCCAGCCAAGGCCAGGAGCTGCAACACTTTACTTTTTCACCAAAAACCACAACCTGCATTACCCATTCAGTGTTCTTTGAAGAAAACATAAAATAAGGACAGTTTGCACAGCTACAAAGTGTACTGTATCTTGGGAAATTTATTGTGTAACCTCTATTATCATCTCTTATACATGCAAACAAGTCAGTTTCAAATATAGAAAAATCAAAATAGCACAATATAGAATCGTTTTGTATAAAATGTTTTATATCTATCTAATCTCCAATATTCCTCTGAAGTAACTCAGACATCTATTGATTATTGTAGAGAAAGTATCTTGTGTGTTGCAAAGATGCATCATCTGTCAATAAAAAAAAAAAAAAAACTATGGCATATAGGAAAGGGTAGAATAGAAGATGGAATATCTGGGAGTCAGAAAGAATTCCGGGACAGACAAGGTGTGGGAGATATGCCCACGGAAATGAAATAAATGGACGCGTAGTACAGGTAACCAGCCATATGGTAGAATATAGATCGGAATAAGTAGAATAGAGTTAAGTTATGATCTAGTCAGAGAAGAATCTAGCTATATGGCCAAGGTATTTGTAAATATATTGAGTCTGAGTCTTATTTCTGGGAGCATGGGGCTAGAAGGAAGAACAAGCATTAATTTCTATAGACCACCAATACATTAGTGTTCATAATATATCAAGTGCAAATTCAACAAGCACATCTTAAAATGAAACATGGAAGAATATATAATTTTTACCCATCAATAATAATGTTCTATTGAGATCATTTTAATTAAACTGCCTCTACTTACAAACAAGTAGCTCTATTCATCTTAACATAAGAAGTGTTAAAACTACTACATAACTAGTCTTAAAACAAACTTTCACAAATCTTTTCTAAGAGTAATAAGGTGTGTAGATATAATATGCTCAGTGGGATATAATTTGCCTCATGTGTACAAGATCCTGGGTTTGATTCCCAGAAGAAAAAGAGGGATACATATGCTATTACAGCTTTTTTCTAATTAAAATGATAAAAACAGAATTCAGACCAGTCTGAGCTACATATTGAGAGCCCATCCCAAGAGGAGGGAAGAGACAAAATTAAAGCAGTATGTATGCCTATCTTAGCCACTTAGCCAACACTATTCCAAAAACTTAACTCTCTAGTACTTCCTTATAGGTTCATAATATCTACAGGATGAAGGATGGCCAAAGAAACTGAGTCACTAATTTAAACACACACACACACACTCACACACTATTTGGGAACATATTTAACAATCAATTAAGTTCTAATTTCCAAGAACTAAATGACTGAAAGTTTTCCCATTTAAATCCTTTGTGGTAGGATAAGGTAAGATTCATTCATTCAACCAATATTTATTGGGCACCCATTGCCAGACAATTATTCTCCTGTAAAAGGCCAGATATATTAAATGATTCAGACTTGAATTGATTGTGGACCACACAATGCTTTAGCTACTAAACTCTGCCACTGAGGTAGAAAAGCAGCCAGAAAAAATACGCATGTGAGGAGCATGGCTGTATCCCAAAGATCCTGCATTTTGTATCCTGGCATTTCAATTTCATATAATTTCTAGTATCATAAAGTATTAGTTTCCTTTTGATTTTGTTTCAATCATCTTAAAAACGAAAAGCCTTTATAAGCTTAAAGACCATCAAAAATAGGCAGAAATCCCTTTTGGCTTTGTAACCCAAATTTGCTAAATAGTGAGCTAAATCATAAGGCTTATAGCAATGCACAAAACAGAATACAGTCTTCTAAAAAATAGCCTCAGTTACTGCTATAGGAGGCAAATGCTAGCAAATTAAATAGAGGCTAAAGGTGTAGTTAACACTGTCAAGGCCCTGGGTTCCATATCAAGAAAGGGGAGACATAGTCAGGACAGGGAAGGGAATAACATACAGATGTCCCTTGGTATTTGAAGAGGGTACATTTCTGAGTATCTCCATCATGCTCAAATCCTTCTAAAAAGTGGTATTTAGGACTCAGGATGTTGTTCAGTGGTAAAATGTTCTTCAACAATGCATAAGGTCTTGAGTTTAACCCAAATATCATCAGTATTACGAAAAAAGAAAATGTTTCTGAACCTTGAATGATACCTTATTTGTTAGACACGTTGGCTCCTGCCTGAATACTCAGAAGGCTGAAATGGGAGGACCACACATATTCAAATGGGAGGACCACACATATTCAAAGTCTGATGGAGAGGGTTGAAGATCCGCTGCTCTTCCAGAGGACCTGAGCTGAGGTCACAACACCTTCAAGGTAGCTCACAAACCATCTGTTAACTCTGGTTCCAGGGGATTCCACACAGTCTTCTGGCCACTAAAGGCAGTAGTCATATACATGATGCACAAACACACATGCAGGCACTTTAAATATAAAGGAAAGCTGGAGCAGAATGGGTTGCACAGCTAAATACAAAATAGTATCAAGCATAGCGGCCTAGGCCTATAATCTAGAACTCAGGGAGGTGAGACAGAAAGGTCTACATGAGTTCAAAGCTAGCCTTGCCTCACACCTATGATAACATAGTTGCTACACTGTATCATTTAAAAAATGACAAGAAGACGTTCACAGATGCAGTACAGATGCAAATTTCAGTTGGGATATTTTTTTGATCTGCAACTAGTTGACTATGAAGATTCAGAAATCATGGCTGCCTAAGCTAATTATAAATTAAATGGCATTTTAGACAACAGTAAATATAATAATTCAAACCTAAAATAAAAGATAGGTTATGCTCAGAAAGCAGACACAAAGGTGTCCCTTATTTAGCCTTTCTTTTGTTTTTCTGACATTATTTCAGACTTAAACTTACAATTTAATCAACTATCCAGGAGCCAGAATGATGGCTCAGTGGATAAAGGAATCAGGTAACGTGTCTGACAACCTAAGTTCAATCCCCTGGATCCATAGGATGGAAAGTCCTCTGGTCCTCTGGCMTAGACTCCACACTACATGCGTATCAACACAAAAAAATACAAAATAAAAGAATAAAATGTTAAGTAGTCTAATAATCAGAATATATACAGCTCTTGTACAACCTTAATGATCAGAGAAGAAACATGTTAAATGAGCAAAGGACGTGACGGGACAATCAGTAGGGTTTTTTTTCCCAAGGACATACAAAATGACCTACAACATATAAATAGGTTGAACATCACTTCTACTAGGGAAATAAGGAATCTATGACAAGGTACCAATTCTCACCCACAAGGACAGTCTAACTGACAGGGGAAAAAATGTAATTCTATTGGGAAAGCACTTCTCATACACTGTCACTGCAATGAGAAAACAGTGCATTCCATAGATATAGAGAACAGATCGATAGGCCCACAAAAGCTTAATGTACAATCAACACGGGGTCTACAAAGTCTACTGATACATACTAAGAAATTAAAATCAGGTCTTCAATATTTGTGAGCAGGGCTATCACACCAAGGTGTTCCCAAAAGCCAACAGGTAGAAGCTGCCCCCTTAGTCATCAGTGAATGTCTGGATAAAAGTGCTGTGCTGTTCACAAGAACACTGCTGACTGGGCCTCCCAAAAGAGGAATGGAGTGCCTACAGATGCTGCAATGTGGATGCAAAGGCACACTGTACTGAGCTGGAGAGAGGTGCACAYGTGATAGGTATGATTTAAATTACATGAGTGATCCAGAACAGATAAACCCAGAGAGAACAGACTGAGTCGGCAACTGACAGAAGAGTAACTTCTGTCATGTAAAGAGCAAGTAAAGAGTAACTGCCTAACAAATATGAAGATCCTTTATAGGTATAAAAATATTTGAAAGAAGATGAGAGACTGTGTTACAAAGCACTGTGAACATACTGATTGTTATTAATTTTTAAACCCRTCATATATGACTTTCATCTCATGCAAAAGTATAACATACAAAAAGTTCAATGATTCTAAGTCAAGTTTTATAACTCACAAAATATTGTTACCTTAGTGTCATTGGTACCTTCTAGAGAGGCAGAAATTTTGTGTGTTCTGGTCTAAGTGCTGTGCACACTGGAGTATTGGTTACTATGAAAACTTATTAGRGCTGCAAATAAACAGTAAACGTACTAACCTTCTAACATGTATACTATACCAAATAAAAAACCTTAAAACCATAAAGCAAATTTCTTAGAATAAAACAAATGAAGTTTTTAAAGACTGTTACCACCATGGACCCAATGAGTCGAAATGAAATTCTCCATTCTCCTTCCTCCCAAGTCTCATTCAGATCATATGAGCTAAATAAATCTAAGGATTCCGATGTTTGGTTTTTGGGTTGTTCTTTTTTTTTTATATATAAGCTATTACACATTACTCTAACATAGCTGGACCATGGCCCTTGCTTTGAGACACTCATTTCAATGACTCCCTAAGCTGCTTAATTATGGAAACCCAAGTTGAGAAAGTTNAGAGAACAGACTGAGTCGGCAACTGACAGAAGAGTAACTTCTGTCATGTAAAGAGCAAGTAAAGAGTAACTGCCTAACAAATATGAAGATCCTTTATAGGTATAAAAATATTTGAAAGAAGATGAGAGACTGTGTTACAAAGCACTGTGAACATACTGATTGTTATTAATTTTTAAACCCRTCATATATGACTTTCATCTCATGCAAAAGTATAACATACAAAAAGTTCAATGATTCTAAGTCAAGTTTTATAACTCACAAAATATTGTTACCTTAGTGTCATTGGTACCTTCTAGAGAGGCAGAAATTTTGTGTGTTCTGGTCTAAGTGCTGTGCACACTGGAGTATTGGTTACTATGAAAACTTATTAGRGCTGCAAATAAACAGTAAACGTACTAACCTTCTAACATGTATACTATACCAAATAAAAAACCTTAAAACCATAAAGCAAATTTCTTAGAATAAAACAAATGAAGTTTTTAAAGACTGTTACCACCATGGACCCAATGAGTCGAAATGAAATTCTCCATTCTCCTTCCTCCCAAGTCTCATTCAGATCATATGAGCTAAATAAATCTAAGGATTCCGATGTTTGGTTTTTGGGTTGTTCTTTTTTTTTTATATATAAGCTATTACACATTACTCTAACATAGCTGGACCATGGCCCTTGCTTTGAGACACTCATTTCAATGACTCCCTAAGCTGCTTAATTATGGAAACCCAAGTTGAGAAAGTTYATAGTGTCTATCAACAGTTGCACAGGGGAAAGAAGTACAAAGCTACACAACTATGAAACACTGCAAAGGTGATCACTGTGGTAGCAGGATTCACACTACAGTAAACATGTGAATCAGAGCAAGGAAAAATATGAGGATGACTGACTGGCACACAGGCAGGCATAATCACAAATTGTATGAAACACGAGGGTGCTTTCTACTAAGAACAAGGGTAAGATAAATGGTGTGGGAAGCTAAATACAATTTAGAGGGGTTAGCAAAACAAAGACTGGAAATGAAGGTTTGGACTCGGTACGTTTTACACCACAAACACTCAGACAAAGGGCTGATCAAGAATTTGGCTCAACCTTATTTGGAGCATCAAGTACTTTGATATGTTTTTTAGCAGCAGCTCAAAACTCTACGGAGAGATACACTTGAGTAACGTTTTAAAATTTTTCTGACTAGAGTTTTTAAAAATGTGTTAGTTTGATTTGGAATTCATTTCAAAAGTAATAAACTACTTAAATTTTGAGAGAATTCCTTCTTACAACAATCTTCAGCCTCTGGGAACATTAAATTACTCTCAAACTATCAATTCATTTTGTTGGCCCTTATAACAAGGTAAATTCGACATCTTGAGGCAAAACTGTGTTCGGCCATACCTTAACCAAAATAGTATTAGTCACAGTCAAAAGCTCTGAACTCAAGGCCTAGCTGCCATTCAGCTATGGTAGTTTGTAGCCCTGAAAATGGTACAGTCCATTTGGCCAAACCTCCATTTTCTCTTTAGAAAGAAAAATTATAATAATCAGAATATATATAGCTCTTCTATAACTTTTGAATCTTCTATAACTATCAGAAAACTGTTAAATAGGCACATAAAGTGACATCAATAGGTATTTGACTTTTCTTAAAGACTTAATTATTTATTTTATGTATAAGTACACTGTAGGTGTCTTCAGAAACACCAGAAGAAAGCATCAGATTCCAATACAAATAGTTGTGAGCCACCATGTGGTTGCTGAGAATTGAATTCAGGACCTCTGGAAGAGCAGTCAGTGCTCTAAACCACTGAGCCATGTCTCCAGCCCAGGTATTTGATTTTTATATGATCATTTATATGGTAAGTATCCAGGTTTTTACATGAGTCTCTTAATATTTAAATGCTAAAAACAAAATCCAAAGGTTTAAAGACTTATTTTTATTTTATGTATAGAAGTGCTTTGTCTACATGTATGTAGGTACATCATGTACATGTAGTGGCCATGGAGACCAGGTCATCTGATTCCCTTGATCTGGAGACTCAGGTATGGTGAGTTACTGTGAGGGCGACAGAAACTCGATGTGGGTCTTCTGTAAGAGCAGTAACTGATGTCGACCGCTGGTCCACTTCTCTAGTTACGAAGTTTGAACTTTTAAACACTAGTATATGAGCCCATCTACACATATCTATATTTTTTTTCTTTTTGCAACCTCTGACTTTCAATATTTTATAAAAGTTTAGGTCTCACATTTTCACAGAAGTAGGATCTTGACCTTTGAGTAACTGGGTCATGCCTCAGAAGGGAGATCTTATGGGACTATCTAGTAGTTCTCAGAGGAAATTGTTTAAAGTCTGAGTTTGGCTCCTCCCAGGTTTCTGTTTTTGTTTTGAGACATGGTCACTTGTTCCCACTATCTACCATTCACCATGAAGTCTTGAGCAGAATTCAGCCRATGAAGGCACTATACCACTGAACTTCCGGATTCTTGAGTTCAATAGTTTCTCTAAAAAGTTCAGTTTCTGCTATTTCTCCATCACATTGGCAAAAGGCTAGTTCAGTGGACAACTCAGAGGTCTGCTTGCACACCCACTCCGAACATCACAGTCAGCGGGCCTGGGGCTTGCCCTCCATCCTCCCTTCAGCTCCAACTTACCACTTCTCTGAATATCCTTTAGGATATGAGATAGACTTGATGGGCTGGCCAGTTTCTTTAATTCTAAATAAACATTCAGTGAAAATACAACAAAACTTTTACTTTCAATAAATTTTATTTAATTTTCTTTGCATTATAAGTAATTGATAAGGTAGGCAATGACAGAAATCTATATATTCAAATTGCAAAAGAAATATGACATTTAAATTTAAATTAACATTAAAATTACATTAACATTCCCATAAATGTTAATATAAACTGAACTCAAAAGTCAGATTTTCAGAACAGAAACTAATTATAGGAATATAGTTCAGTGATAGAATCCTTCCCTACCATTCACCTTAGGTTTAATGCCCAGAACCATGAAGAAAAAAATTGAACAGAACAAAGCACTAAAGAACTGGGACTAATTAACTACTTTTTAAAATCACAGGGCCACAGAAAACAAAGTTAAACCAAATAGCTGTACTTACACCTTAAAGCATCCCAGGGATGCAGCATGCAGCTCCCATAACGCAGAGGACAGTTTGCCATCATAAAGATGCTTACATTACGCTTGTATATCAAAACCAGTTGATATTTACAAATTCATACTCAGGTAACTAAAACTCAGAAAAACGTACTTTACTAGATGTGTGGAAAGGGCATTTGAGGTATCCCTACGTTGCCTGTTCTCAGTCTGTTTTTTAAGATATTCTTGAATACTCAGTTATATACAGACATTTCCTCCAAAACACTAGCCAATTAGCAGAAATGAAAACATAGCTTACTGAGATGCATACTGAGTGCATTTGAACTGCTAGCAAACTATTTCAGTTTTAAAGAGTAGAAAGTTCAAGAATTAATGGACTTTAATAAGACACCACAGTTAAACAGAAGACGTGTTTCTTAGACCCAATTGAAGTCTTTTTCATTCATCAGTACTAAACATCTCATACTTTGAAAAAAGATTCAATTATCTAAAAGGGTCTTAAGGAAATAAGAAAACTTTCCATTTCATTCCATAACAACAGAATATCCCTTCTTTTTTGGCATCCTCCCTTTCCTCTCTTCCTCGGGACATATTTGCAGATGCTCTGGCGGCTTGACAGGCATGCTCAGAGTTCTTGCTGTGGTTGATCAAAGTTGGAATGCCTGAGGAAATTACCCAACTAGACAGCCCGGAATTGTGTCCAGCCAACTAGTTACAGTGCTCAACTTAAACATGTGTTAAAGTAATATCTTACACATCCTAGCTGTAAGTTGAGAGAACACTTCGTTTGCATCACACTCTGAATGCTAAGGTTTAATATTAGTGACAGTTCATTTGTTAAAACAATTCAAGTATAAAAAAGACAGCACAGTTTTTTCTGGGGAAACAATAGTTGATGTACTAGAAAAACTCTTATGATCCTAAACTATGTAAGATCCTATGAAAATATCAGAAAATTGGAAATAAATGATTCTATTTGTTCATTGAAGCATTTGTTAACATGCCATGACCTGTCAAAAATCTAATCATACTTTTCTTTAAACAAAAATCATTATATTTTCCTCTTTATTAATCTACCTAGTTATCAAATAAAAAAAATATAATTTTGCGGAAAAATGACATCATAGCCTTATTTCCACATTTTTAACTGAAAACCACAGAGCTACAGTACAAACAGTTACTTGTCAAACATAACAGAAATCTGTAAGCTAAAATACTGGCTTCATGACTTGCACATCTGAAATAGTTTTAAAGTGTTTTAGTTGGATTCATTACGATGTCCAGGAGGAAGTTAGCACACACAGTACCTGAAACTGTTCTTTCCATATGAGCTACGATAAAAAGACAAATGCAGCTATTTCTCCAACACTGCCAGATTTGGCAGCCACCTACAATTCCCTTCAACCTAAGTCATTATATCTTTTAACCRTGTTGACAATTATATGGAAACGTCACTCAGATAGAACTTACCAGATCCTGGGATTACAGTATTTACACCATCCTTCTTTCATGATGCAATGGGGAGGGGGCAGTAATTACAAGCTTTTAAGTCCTCTAATAACTATATTTCTTTTTTAAAAAAGATTTCTAGGGGCTGGGGAAATGGCTCAGCAGTAAGGAGCACTGACTGCTCTTCCAGAGGTCCTGCCTTCAATTCCCAACATTCATGGGATCTGATGCCCTCTTCTGGTGTGTGTGAAGACAGAGCACTCATATAAATAAAATAATATTTAAAAAGATTTCTAGCCTACTAAAAAATTGTGTTGACCTCTTCAGATAAGCCAGCAGGTAGAGGTCTGAATGTGTTTCCTACTCTGAACTTTGTGAGCTTAGTGGATGGTCTGTGCCAAGAAATGCTACGGATCGTCAGCAAATGTATTGATCATGCAAGAGCCTAGTAGACGTGAAGTGAAAATTATTGCTAATAATACTCTTTAGCAATATAAATGATCAAAGAACTTTTGTTAACCAGGATGTTTTCTCAATTTAAAATTGTTGTATATAGTAACATACAATCCTTTCTTGTTCACACACTAAGAGTTAGGCAGAAGATAGACACAGAAATAATGGGAAATTTTTTAACAGAATTTTACACAATCCTGAAGTAAGATTTGTATGATATTGTTAAGATCCTTAAAAATTCTATGCCACATTTCTTCTACCTTCTTTTCCAGATCCAGAGTTAGGACTGAATTTAAGAGACACACCCAAACTTTTTTTTTGTTTGTTTGTTTTTGGTTTTTTGCTTTTTTGTTTTGTTTTTGTTTTGTTTTGTTTTGTTTTGAGACAGGGTCTCAATACGTGGTTCTGGTTTTCCTAGAATTCACTATGCAGACCAGATTAGCTTTAAACTCACAGAGATATGCCTGCCTCTGCCTCCCAAGTGAGGGGATTGACGGAGTTTGCCACTACAGCAGGCTTAGGTGTGTCTGTCTGTTTTGCACACAGGAAAACTTAAAATCAAAGGRCAGTCTTCTGGGACTGAGGGGATGGCAAGTGGTAAAGTGCTTGCTACCTGAGTCTTAAGGTCAAAGGTCACGGCTTCAGCGCCCACATGAAAATACYAGGTGTGGRTGTGGAGAGATGGTGTGTGCTACTCTCCCAGAGGCCCTGAGTTCAACTACCAGAAACCACATTAGGTGGATCACAACCATGGGCACCTGCACCTACATGAACCTGCAGACAGATACACTTAATTAACAGTAAATCTTAAAAGCAAAACAAAGCCATATGTGGCATAACTTACCACACTTGCCTGTAACACTGAGAGGCTGAGATCCTTATCCTCAGTGAGCCAGAGTGACAGACCCTATCCAAAAAATAGAGTAGAGAACCCTAGAGGAGGACACCTCAGGTTGCACTATGACCTTCACATATATGTACAAGCATGTACTCAGAATGTGCCTGTATGCTCGCTTGCACAAGTACATGCACAGGCGCACGCGCGCGCGCGCGCGCACACACACACACACACACACACTTTTTGTTTTTTTTTAAGTTGTAAAAGCCAGTTTCCTGGGACTGAGGAAGTGAGAGTCTAGCGGGTAATAGCACTCGCCCACACCTGATAACTTGAGTTCAATCCCAGAACTCTGTATGGAGAGTACCAATTCCCAAAAGTTGTTCTAATTTCCATAA
>BDUI01010270.1:0-10923 GCA_002335545.1 Apodemus speciosus
ATCTCTGAGTATCTGAGGTCATCTCTGGAGTGGTCTCGGGAGAGCTATGCTCTGTTCATACAGTATGATATTGGGCGGGGGTCATATCAGTCATGGTTTACCCCACTAGGCCTTCCCAGTACTGATCTTGTGGTCATCTCAAGCCCCTCCTCATCAGGTATGCTCAAGTGCAAGGGTCTGCTTCCATCTCAGGAGGGATTCATCTTGTCTATTGCTCAATACCCACCCTTGGAGCCATCTGGACCTGTTTAACACCAGAATGGTAGTCATCTCAGGCTAGCTCCCTGTCCAGGTATCCTGTTGCCAGATTAGTGTCATCTCAGGCTCACTTTTTCAGGGAACGTTAGGCTACTAATCATTCAGAAGTTTAATGGTCAGAACACTGAGCATAGGCAYAGTCTCTCTCCTCTCTGCCACCTACTGATAAACATGTGACACTGCAGCCACACCTCTAAGAGCAGGACACTGATTCTTATTTGACCTCATATGAAGTTTTTGTAACACTGATAAATGTGTACACTAAGAAAATAGAATAAATATGTGAAAACTTAAAAGATTCATCATACACTACACACCAAGAAAAATGTAAAGCCTTCTTATYCACCTAATAGCATAAGAAGACAGAAGGCCTTCTGTGTCACTAGAGGGAGCTGTGCCTTGCACCAGTGATCTCATACCCAGCAAGTTGGCAGTTGCTTTCTTTTTAATCCTTAAAACATCTTTAAAAGCATAATGGTAAATAATTAACAGCTGAGCTAGCCTTATGTGCTAATCTTAATTAATGAAGGATTCTTTTAAGGCTTCACTACTCAAGGTTTCAATTTTAGTGTTTGTTGGTMACAGCTACTGACAAAGTTTGGCCTTGTTGCACCTCCTGATTTGCACTACATCCCACTGTGATGATCATATGTATTCATAATTTTAAATGTGTTGGTTTTTGTTCATTTGTTTGTTTTAGGAGAAAGGTTTATTCTATATTGGGAAGAGGGGCAGAGTGATTCAGAAAACTACAAGTCCATCTTGGTGGAAGAATTTCCTCAAAGGAAATCAAAATTTAAATAGAGTACCACAGATATAAATGAGTCCTCGTTAAAATGTGGTCTTGCTCACCTATGATAACCTTTTTTCATCATATAAGGTAGTGTCACAACTTGTCAGGACTTTGTGAAACCTCTTCCCCAGGAGAAAAGTCTCCCTTCTARCTGGAACCTTTTCCTGCTCCTAGTGGGAGATTCTTGAGGAACTTCCTGTTTGGGGGGAGGGGTGAGGGCATTCTTTAAATAGTCGGCTTAAGAAATACTAGTGTCTCTTTATAATACATCCATCTCTGCCAGGAAGGTTACAAGCAGTACCTTGGAGGATTCAGAAATCCCTAGGAGAATTTGAAGCAGACTTTTTTAAAGTCTGTGTAGGCCACCTTTCTTTCTCTTGAGTTCTGATGAGTGTCTTTGAATTATTTTATTTTGAGTTTTTTTATTCTATTATCATATTATTACATTTCTAAGGTAGATCTAAACACTGGCTATTTAGGAGGTCTTTAAAGCCTTGGGCAGCTACCTGCTTTGCCTATGAATCTTTGTTATTGTCAGCGTCATTGTTGTTATTGTTGATCTTTTTAAATGTTTGTTCTCAAAGAAACCAGATATGGGAACATGTTTATGACATTATATTCAGCGAAAAAAATAGATACCAAGCCGGGCAAACAGAAATATGCAGATCTTTGTGTATGTTGAATAGCACGTGAAGGGATTATTTCTTGGATTCCCATGTTGAACTGAATAAACACACACCAGTGATGTCGTGACTTATAAAAAAAAAAAAAAAAAACCTTGAAGATTTCCGGAATTCATTCATTCATCTTCATCTCAACTCTATCAACCTTTCTTTTCTGTCCTGCCAAAATCCAAAATGTATAAATTTGGTTCAGCTCCCTAATTTTCATGCAAAATCTTTCATAAAGCATTCAAAGGGTAATACAATCAACATTTGGAAGGAAGATAGAGCAGTTCATACAACAATTTGCAAGCCATTCAAACTGAACATTAATTATCTTCATTTAAAAAATTATGTTTAATGACCCACCAAAGAAAAAAATTTCTGCTTACTTCCTATTAAATCACAAAGCATTGTATTTCATGGAAACTCCTTTCTCCCTCTCCCATTATTTCTGTACATCTTTTTCTTAAAACAGTAAAAGAAATCACCACATTGAACCAAAGACTTAAGTTTCTTTATACAATCAAGGTTTTGAAACAATGGTTTGCTCTAGATTCTACCATCTATCTTACTCTGCCTGCCAAGTATCCCAAAAGTCTATTTCCACTATAGAAATTATCCTGATGTGCTCATTTCAATTACCAGAGGATTCTTCCTTAAATTAGCATATTCATTGAAATTTAAATATATAAATATTAGTTCCTTGGTTCCCAAAAAAGGACTGTATTAGATAACTTTTGTATGAATTTATTCTTTGTATGTGGTGTGTGTGTGTGTGTGTGTGGTTTTCCATAGTGAAATTTTGTTTCATCAAAGTTATTTTAAACACTTCAAATTAATCTTCACATTTGTTAATGGAGTTAAAAATAAAATAGATTTGCAAGAATCAGTCAGTATTCACATGCATGTTAAATATCACTGGTTTATTTTAGTGATATTAAAATGAAAGATTATTGTATGTCATAAAAATGACATGGACACTTATCTACTCCTTCATAATGAATGTGCTAGTATATCTATTTGGAAACTAAAATGGAATTTTTCTATAATACTGTTACCTACAAGTTCCCATGTAATTCTAATTACTACAGAACTGAATACCCCTATTTTGAAATAAAAAGACATCCCCATTGTTGTATATTTACCTCACATTGTTGTCTGTGTTCTATTTTTATCACTTTTTAAAACGTTAGCCTACATTTATCAATTCATATCAAAAAGAATTTACAAGCTGCCAAGTGGATTAAGCTGTGACATACTTATCAGTTCTTACAATGCATATGGGAACTGTGCCCAGGCTCTCCAAATATATCATGCAGTCTTTAAAACCAGCTGAGTTTGGTATGACTGATTCATGGACTATGAAAGACTATTATTTGAGCACTGGATATCCATGAATAAAATTTCTGGCTGGATTTCAGGAGAAACTTGTGATGTGCCATTCAATAAAAAAAGAAATTATGAGTTTGACCAAATAGGAAATGGAGATAAAATTCCATTCTTTTTAATATGCTTTGACAATGGAATGTCGATGATGATGTCAGAGTCAAGCTGTGAAGCGCACATTGTGGGAAGCAGAAGAGAATGGACTGTCTGAACAATAGTAAAAGCTCAGAAGTGATGTTTTCCTTTTGAAACATAGTACCTAGTATTATTTTTTATAATAGAATGTGTCGTAGACTGAAAAAAGTATATCACATACTGGAATTCATAATCATGGAAAAACAAATAAAATAAAATATCAAAATGTAACCAGTTGTTGATAAGATCGGTTACACTATTCTCTTCATATTTTTATTAATTTTCAAATTTTCTAGACAATATAGATGAATTTCATAATTTCTATCTATGAGATATGTTATTAAAACAAATGTGTGTGAAGAAAAGGCCATTCAGAAACTGCCCCACCTGGGGATACATCCCATATACACACCAAACCCAGACACTATTGTAGATGACAAGAATTGCTTGCTGACAGGATCCTGATATAGCTGTCTCCTGAGAGGCTCTGCCAGACCCTGACAAATAGAGAGGCAGGTACTCACAGCCAACCATTGGACTGAACACGAGGTCCCCAATGGAGGAGTTAGAGAAAAGATGGGAGGAATTGAAGGGGTTTGCAACCCCATAGGAAGAACAACAATGTCAACCAACCAGTCACCCCAGAGCTCCCAGGGACTAAACCACCAACCAGAGTACACACRGAGGGACCCATGRCTCTAGCTGCATATGTAACAGAGGATGGCCTTGGTGGGCATCAGTGGGAGAAGCCAGGCAGGTCCAAAGATTTCTGTGCACTTTCCTACCAGAAAAGAGTTGATCTCCCAGAAGTACTGACACAGGTTCAAAGGCCCACAGGAAAGACAAGTTCCAACCAGAGACAGAAAGACCAACTAACACCARAGAAAACCAGATGGAAAAAGGCAAGCACAAGAATGATACCAAAAGAAACAAAGACTACTTGGAAACATCAGAACCCAAGTCTCCCACCATGCCAAGTCCTAGATATATCAACACACCAGAAAAGCAAGAGTTCAGATTTAAAATCAGATTTCATGATGCTGATAGAGGACTTCAAGAAGGACATAAATAACTCCCTTAAAGAAATAGATTAGAACATGGGTCAACAGGAAGAAGCTCTTAAAAAGGAAACACAAAGAAATACAGGAGGAAAGGGGTCAACCGGTTGAAACCTTTTAAGAGGAAACACAAAAATCCCTTAAAGAATTACAAGAAAACACAAACAAACAAGTGAAGGAACTGAAGAAAACAATCCAGGATCTAAAAAATGGAGCTAGAAACAATAAAGTAATCAAAAAGGGAGATAAATCTTGGAGACAGAAAACCTTGGAAAGAAATCAGGAATCATAAAAGCAAGCAAGCATCAACAACAGAATACAAGAGATAGAAGGTGCTGAAGATACTATAGAAAACATTTACTCAACAGTCAAAGAAAATGCAAAATGCAAAAAGCTCCTAACCCAAAACATGCAGGAAATCCAGGATTCAATGAGAAGACAAAACCTAAGGATTATAGGTATATAAGAGAGCAAAGATTTACAACTAAAAAGGCCAGTAAATATCTTCAACAAAATTACAGAAGAAAACTTTCCTAACCTAAAGAAAGAGATGCCCTTGAATGTACAAGAAGCCTACAGAACTCCAAACACACAGGACCAGAACAGAAATTCCTCCTGGCACATAATAATCAAAACACCAAATGCACTAAACAAAGAAAGAATATTAAGCAGGAAGGGAAAAGGGGCAAGTAACTTATAAAGGCAGACCTATCAGAATTACAACAGACTTCTCACCAGAGACAATGAAAGGTAGAAGATCCTGGGTAGATCTCATACAAACCCTAAGAGAACACAAATGCCAGCCYAGACTACTATACCCAACAAAACTCTCATTTACCATAGATGGAGAAACCAAAATATTCCATGATAAAACCAAATTTACACAATATCTTTCCACAAATCCAGCCCTACAATGGATAATTAATACATTAAAAAATGCCAAGAAAAGGAGGGAAACTATACCCTAGAAATAGCAAGAAAGTAATCTTCTTTCAACAAACTCAAAAGAAGATAACCACACAAATATAAAAATAACATCAAAAATAACAGGAAGCAACAATCACTATTCTTTAATATCTCTTAACATCAATGGATTCAATTCCCCAATAAAAAGGCATAAACTAACAGACTGGATATCTAAACAGGATGGAGAACTTTGCTGCATACAGGAAAAGCACCTCAATCCAAAAGACAAACACTACCTCACAGTAAAAGGTTGAAAAACAATTTTCCAAGCAAATGGTCCCAGGAAACATGCTGGAATAGCCATCCTAACATCAGATAAAATTGACTATAAACCAAAAGTCATCAAAA
This sequence comes from Apodemus speciosus, assembly GCA_002335545.1. Classification (NCBI taxonomy): domain Eukaryota; kingdom Metazoa; phylum Chordata; class Mammalia; order Rodentia; family Muridae; genus Apodemus; species Apodemus speciosus. Next base: position 5,610 of record BDUI01010270.1, read on the forward strand.
AAGACATGGAAGGACACTTTATATACATCAAAGAAAATCTGTCACGATGAACTCTCTATTCCAAACATCTATGCTCCAAATACAAGGACACCCACATTCATTAAAAAAAAAAAAAAAAAAAAAAAGTTTTACATAAGCTCAAAGCACACATTGCAATTCACACAATAATTGTGGGTGACTTCAACACTCCACTGTCCTCAATAGACTGATCAGGGAAACACAAACTAAAGAGAGACACAGTGAAACTAATTGAAGTTTTGGATCAAATGGATTTAACAGATATATATAGAATATTTCATCCTAAAGCAAAAAAATATATCTTCTTCTCAGCACCTCATGGTACCTTCTCTAAAATCAACAATATAAGTGGTCAGAAAACAGACCTCAACAGATATAAGAAGGATGAACTAATCCCATGCCTCCTATCAGATCACNAATTTTTATTTACTCATTTACTTTACATAGATGGGTGATTTTCCTGTATGTATATGTATATACCATGTGCATAACAGATATTCAGAGAGGTTAGAAGAGAACTTCAAATCATGTGGAATTGAAATTATAGATTTCTGCTACCATGTGGATGGTGTGACCCAAACACAAGTCCTCTGGAAGGACTTGTTCCTAAAATGTTCCTAAAGGCTGAGCCATGTCTACACTCAGAGATCTCATTTTATTTCCTTTCCTCCCTTCCAAATGAGATTGTATTTGTCTTAAATGTCTWAATACATTGCATTTAAATTTACACCCATGTGCATGTATATAACAACACATGCATGTTTTTAAACTTTTTACCTAAGAATCACTTGCCATGAGAGATGGTCCTTCTGAAATATGGTCATTCTTCTGATTTTCCCTATTATGATTATAATGTGAATTATATGCCTAAAAATAATTTGTAAATCCCTTTTTATTATTATTTCCACTTTTATTGATGATAGACTCTTTTCTCATACAATATACCCTGATTATAGTTTAGTTCCACTCTACTCCCAATTCCTCTCTACCCCCCGACCCACCCAGAGCCTCTCCATTGTTGTCTCTCCTTAGAAATAAACTAACTTCTAAGATATAACAACAAAATATGAAAAAATAAAATATAATAACATGGAACAAAAAAACATCGTATCGAAATTGGACAAGCCAACAAACAGAGACAAAAGAGTCCAAGAGTTTTTTTTTGTGTTCCACTTTCAGGCAAAAGAATCTCCTTTTACCCATCAGCCGTTTATTGGTCATATACCCTAGGTGAGAAGCCTGATGGGTATTGTAGTTTTCGTGACCTTCATCAGTCTAATTTCGGCATGGTGAGACTCAATACATTTTGAGGAAACAGAGGCTAAAGTGTTGTAAAAGTCACTGAGGACATAGACACCAGCATAACGATGCATATGTACACACTTGGCCCCAGCTTGGATATATGGTATGTATTTCCGTTCCAGTTTTTCTTTTCAACACTTAAAAATATACTTCAACTTTTGCTTTCCTCTCAAATTCTTCTTATGGCATTAGACATCATGTTATCTAGAAACACGAGTCTGTGTTCTGTCTTCTATATGTTCTCTGGACTGAAAGCTTGATATCTACCGTGCGAATATGAAGGCTAGAAGAGAGTGGGTAGAGGCCCCCTGKGGTGGATGGAYGGTRAGTCGCAGGAACWGCTTCCCTCAGAACACGGGGTTGTTATTACAGATACTTAGTACTTAGGAGAGCAGGTGGTTGCGAAAAATCCCCTCCTCCATCTCTGGCTTCTGATCTTACCATTTGCTTCCACTCTCTATGACRTGATTGGAGAGTTTGAAGGGATAAATTTGCCTAATCTTGCACTTTTAGGTCTGAGCTTGTGGACTAAATAAATCTCTTTATTATGCAGAACCTAACTTTGGGTATTTCATTACAGTTATGAAGACTAATATAATCACATATAATGTTTGATAGATTAACAATTAATGCTTTATCTATTTTTTTATTATTTGATTGAATTTTGATCATCCCCCCCAACACATTTTGTGGAAATTTGTTACTTCATTTTCAACTGATCTTTGATTTATTGCCTATTAGTTAGATTTTTACATTTAGCAGCAGATATAAATAAATTACAACAGAACTACGGAGTACTTTAAGTGGCTAGCCTTAAAACATCAATTGAAAATTTAACTTTGGAGATATAAAATTGCAAATATTATCMTTGTCAATGTCTTTCTCAAAATTTCCACCAAATAACCCTGAAAGCTTTTCTTTACTTTAAAAATTTACTTGGAAAGAAATTCTAGTCAAATGAGATGACTTTTTTTCTATTATTGTAAAAGCTTTCTAGAGGACCACTGCAGAATGTATCCTCTGCACATATTGGCATAATGACAAAAACATAACTTAGAAAAATCTCCAAATAAATATCAGATGAAACTCTACTTTTCAGCATAGGAGAGATTTTCCTTGAGAACTGATAGATAAAAAAGAAAAATCACGAAAGGGAAGAAAACCTCTTGCTGCCCTATGGATAACATCTCTCAAGCTTCCCGAGGCTCAGATTCACCTGAGAGAGTGACAAATCAAACTTAGTATGGGATCCTACTTGATGGTTAGGTTTATTGGTTTATTTTCCTAAGCCAAATATTAATATTAAATGGTTAATCTCTCNAAAACAAAAACAAAAACAAAAACAAAAACAAAAACAGAAAATCCACATATACATGGAAGCTGAACACTGCTCTACTCAATGACACCTTGTTCAAGGAAGAAATAAGGAAAAAATCAAAGACTTTTTAGAATTTAATGAAAATGAAGGCACAACGTACCCAAACTTATGAGATACAATGAAATCAGTGCTAAGAGGAAAACTCAGAGCTGTGAGTGCCTCCAAAAAAGAAAGTGGAGAGAGCATACACTAGCAGCTTAAAAGCACACCTTAAAGCTCTAGAACAAAAAAGAAGTTAATACACCTAAGAGGAGTAAATGGCAGGAAATCATCAAACTCAGGGCTTAAATCAACCAAGTAGAAACAAAAGAACTATACAAAGATTTAACAAAACCAGGAGCTGGTTCTTTGAGAAATCAAGAAGATAGGTAAACCCTTAGCCAGACTAACCAGAGGGCACAGAGACAGTATCCAAATTAGAAATGAAACAGGAGATATAACAACAGAAACTGAGAAAATTTAAAAAAAATCATCAGTTCCTACTACAAAAGCCTACACTCAACACAACTGGAATATCTGGATGAAATGGAAACTTTTCTAGACAGATACCAAATACCAAAGCTAAATCATGATAGACCATCTAAACAGTACCATAACCCCTAAAGAAATAGAAGCTGTCATTGAAAGTCTTCCAACAAAAAAAAAAAAAAGAAGAAGCACAGGACCAGATTGTTTTGCTGCACAATTTGACCAGACCTTCAAAGAAGACCTAACATCAATAGTCAATATTCTTCAAACCGTCCCACAAGATAGAAACAGAAAGAACACTACCCAACTTATTCTATGAAGCCACAGTTATCCTGATACCAAACTACACAAAGATCCAACAAAGAAACATTTTTCTTATGAATATTTCCCTTATGAATATTGATGCAAAATATTCAATAAAATTCTTGCCAACCAAATCCAAGAATACATCAAAATGATCATTCACCATGATCAACTAGGCTTAATCCCAGGGATGTAGGGAAGGTTCAATATACGGAAATACATCAATGTAATCCACTACATAAACAAACTCAGAAAAAAACCACATGGTCATTTCATCAGATGCTGAAAAAGCATTTGACAAAATTCAGCATCCTTCTATGTTAAAAGTCTTAGAAAGAACGAGAATTCAAGGCCCATACCTAAACATATTAAAAGCAATATACAGCAAGCCAGTAGCCAACATCAAACTAAATGGAGAGAAATTTGAAGCAATCCCACTAAAATCAGGGAGTAGACAAGGCTGCCCTCCTTCTCCATATCTATTCAATTTGGTACTTGAAGTTCTAGCTAGAGGGATTAGATAACAAAAGCAGGTCAAAGGGATACAAATTGGAAAGGAAGAAATCGAACTATAGCAATTTGCAGATGATATGATAGTATACTTAAGTGACCCAAAAAACTCCACCAGAGAACTCCTACAGTTAATAAACAACTTCAGCAAACTGGCCAGATATAAAATTAACTCAAACAAGTCAGTAGCCTTACTATACTCAAAGGATAAACATGCAGAGAAAGAAATTGGAGAAATGACACCCTTCACAATAGCCACAAACAGTAGAAAGTATCATGTTGTGGCTATATCCAAACAAGTGAAATATCTATATGACAAGAACTTCAAGTCTCTGAAGATAGAAATCGAAGAAGATCTCAGAAGATTGAAAGATCTCCCATGCTCATGGATAGGCAGGGTTAATGTAGTAAAAATGGTCATCATGCCTAAGGCAATTGACAGATTCAATGCAATCCCCATCAAATTTCCAACTCAATTCCTCATAGAGTTAGAAGAGCAATTTCCAAATTTATCTGGAATAACAAAAAACCGAAGATAGTGAAAATTATTCTCAACAATAAAAGAACCTCAGGCAGAATCACCATTCATGACCTCCAGCTATACAGAGCAATAGTGAGAAAAACTGCATGGTATTGCTACAATGACAGGCAGGTAGAACAATGGAATAGAATTGAAATCCCGGAAATGAACTCACACACCTATGGTCACTTGATCTTTAACAAAGGAGCTAAAACCATCCAGTGGAAAAAAGGATTTTCAGCATTTTCAACAAATGGTGGTGAATCTCCTGGCAGTCATCATGTAGTAGGATTCAAATTGATCCATTCTTATCTCCTTATACAAACCTCAAGTCCAAGTGGATCAAGGACCTCCACATAAAAGCAGACGCACTGAAACTAATAGAAAAGAAAGTGGGGAAGAGCCTTTCCACATGGGCACAAGGGAAATTTTCCTGATCAGAAAATTAGAAGCTTATGCTCTAAGATCAAGAATTGACAAATGGGACCTCATAAAATTACAAAGTTTCGTAAGGCAAAGGACACTGTCAGTAGGACAAAATGGCAACCAACAAATTGGGAAAAGATCTTTACCAACCCTACATCCAACAGAGCACTAATGTCCAAAATATACAAAGACATCAAGAAGTTAGACTCCAAAGAACCAAATAACCTATTAAAAATGGGTTACAGAACTAAACAAATAATTGTCACCTGAGAAATATCAAATGGTTTTGAATCACTTAAAGAAATGTCATCAGGACTGATTTCCAGAGTGGCTGTACCAGCTTGCAGTCCCACCAGCAGTGTAGGAGTGTTCCTCTTTCTCCACATCCT
>BDUI01010270.1:12123-22860 GCA_002335545.1 Apodemus speciosus
GGAGACAATGTTTGCCCCCTCATACCCTCTCCCTACATCCTGCTTGCTTTCCTTTATATTGTGGTGTGTAAAACAATAAAGTTTGACAGCTTGATCAGAATACTGTCTCGTGTCTCTTGTCTCTCACCTTCTCCTAGGTGGTCAGGGACCCTGTTAACTGTCCTGCAGGTCGGGACACTTAAGCAAATGGATGGAACTAGAAAATATCATCCTGAGTGAGGTAACCCAATCACAAAGGAACACACATGATATGCACTCACTGATAAGTGGATATTAGTCCAGATGTCTGGAATACCCAAGAAATAATTCACAGACCAAATGAAGCTCAAGGAAAGGGAAGAACAAAGTGTGGATACTCTGATCCTTTCTTAGAAGAGGGAACAAAATACCCACAGGAGGAGATACAGGGACAAAATGTAGAGCAGAAACTGAGGGAAACACCATCAGTGACTGTGCCTCCTAGGGATCTGTCCCATATACAGTTACAAAACCCAGACACTATTGTGGTTGMCAACAAGTGCTTGCTGACAGGAGCCTGATATAGCTATCACCTGGGAGGCTCTGCCAGTGCATGACAAATACAGAGGGGGACACTCTCAGCCAACCATTGAACTGGTCCCCAGTAGAGAAGCTAGAGAAATGATCCAAGGAGCTGAAGAGGTTTGCAGTGCCATAGGAGGAACAATTTGAGCTACCCAATACCCCCAGTCCTCCCATGGACTAAACTACCAACCAAAGTGTACACATGGAGGGACCATGGTTCCAGATGCATATGCATGAGGAGATGACCTTGTTGAACATCAAAAGGAGGAGAGGTCCTTGGTCCTGAGAAGACTAGGTACCCCAGTACAAGGGAATGCCAGGACAGGGAAGTGGGAGTGGGTGGATTGATGAGGAGTGGATGGGCTTGCGGATTTTTGGGGGTGGGGATCAGGAAAGGGGACAACATTTGAAATGTAAATAAAGAATATATCTAATAAAAAAGAATATATAAATGCAATCTACTAATTTAATTAAATGTTGCCTATATGGATATGGTTTATGGGCTCAATACTTGCCATTGGTGTCTTAGTTTGGGTTTCCATTGCTACGAAAAGACACCATAACCATGGCAACTCTTATAAAGGACAATATTTAATTGAGGCTAGTTTACAGGTTCAGAGTTTCAGTCCGTTATCATCAAGACAGGAGGCATAACAATATCCACCTAGGCATAGCACTGGAGGAGCTGAGCATTCTATTATCTTGTTCTGAAGGGGAAGAGAAGACTGGCAAGCTAGGGGGAAGCTCTCAAARCCCACCTCCATAGTGACACACATCCTTCAAAAAAGCCACACCTCCTAATAGTGCCACTCCCTGGGCCAAGCAATTTCAAACTACTACTTTTGACTCCCTGGCTCCCACAGGCTTATTTAAAGACATTTCACTGTGGGGGTCCATACCTAATCATAGAACAATGCAAAATACATTTAGTCCTATTTCAAAGTCCCATGGTCTAAAACAGTCTCAACAATATAAAAGTCCAAAGTTCAGAGTCTCTCCTGAGGATCATCCAATTTCTTAACTATAATCTGCTAAGAAATCAAAATCAAAACACCGATCACATAACTTCATCATCATGCAGGATATACATTACCATTCCAAAATGTCATGGTGAAGAAATACTGGACCAAAGCAAGATAGAAAATCAGCCGGACAAATTCCAAACTCTACATCATGAAATCTGATATTAAAGCACTCTTTAAAGACCTCCAAATCCTTTCAGCTGTATTGACTACTGCCAAATCCATTCTCTTTGGCTGGTTTAACTTGATGTTAGCAACCTTACTCACCAGGTATCCCATGACTCTGACATCTCTAACATCTTGGGGTATAAACTTTATACCTTCTTCCAACATCTGGGATCCACTCATGATCTTCTGGGCTCCTCCAAAGGACTTCAGTCACATCTCCAGCTCTATCCTCCATAGCATTCTAGGCTCTGGTTCACTCCACTCCACTGCTACTGCTGTTCTTGGTGATCACCCCATGGCACTGGCCTCTCAAATTCACTAGAATCTTCCACTGCAAATAGGCTTCACTAATAGCCTTTCATAGGCTCTCTTTCTGATGCCAAACCTCAACTTCTTTACATGACTCCATGCAAGAAAACTTGGGTGATTCTTATATATTACCAAATGCAGCTGCATCACAAGGCATAACCTTGGATATTTCTGGAACACGGCTTCTCTGTGCTTTCAGAAAACACTTCCCAGATTTCACCTTAGTGATGCTGGTCTCTTTGTAATCATTGCTTATTTCTTTGCTCCAAATAACCAACATCAGTCATCCCAGTAGTCTCTTCCATTCTGGACTCTATAAAGTCAGAGCCACATTGACAAAGCTGGTGAGTTCTGCTGCTTGTTAGACCTGGAAAATCGTTCTTCGTGTTCTATTATTATCAACTTTCTCTTTTCCTACTCCTTTACTGTTTAAGCTTGGCTGTCCTAAAACTTGCTCTGTAGATTGACAATGAACTCAGAGATCTGCATGGGTCTGTCTCCTAAATGCTGAGATTAAAAGCAGGACCACCACACCTCTTCTTTACCTATAACTTCACCTGTCCCAGACTGGCCTTGAACTCAAAGATCTGTTTATCTTTATCTCCTGGGATTTAGGGTGTGTACCACCATGTCTGGTCCAAAGCTTTACATGAACACTATTCCTCAAGGTCTAGATCCAAAGCCTGTGTCTTCCTGCCTCAAAATGTGAATCACAGTGTGCTCTCCATTTCTGGATTGTTTTTCATTTCAGATTAAAATTCCAAAATTCAAATTAACCAAGTACCAGTTCAACCTCAAAAATATGAACAATAACCTTAGCAGGCTGGGATCTTGCCCTGAAGTTACCACTCCCTTAATCTGTTCATCTACTTGTATATAGGATTCAGGCCCATTTTACTTCTTGGTGCCTCTTTATTCTCTGAACCATACATGTTGTACTTTTCCTTTCGATGCTTGTTCCTTTTCATCAAAAGTTTCTTTATAAGAGTAGAATTTGTAACCACACAACAGAATTTGTACAAGGCTATTTTGAGACTTATTTTGTCAAAGTGATTAATCTAAATCTCTTCACCTTTGCAGACCTCAGGCAGACTCTTCAGACATTGGCAAAAAGCAGCCATGTTCGTCTCCAAAATATCACAAAAACAGTTTCTAGGCCACATACTTCCATTCTGCTCCACTAAAACCTCTTGGATAAGATCTGCACAATTCAAATTATCCTTAACACCAATGCTTTCCATATTCCTACTGGTCCCTTAAACCCCACTTAAAACATTCCATGGCCTTCCAAATCCAAACTCTCAAAATCCACATTCCTCCAAACAAAAGCATGGTTAGGCCTTTGTAAGTCCCTATTACCAACTTCTGTCTTAAGTTGGGTTTCCATTGTTGTGAAGACACACCAAGACCAAGGCAACTTTTATAAAGGATATTTAATTGGGGCTAGCTTACAACTTCAGATGTCCATTATCATCAAAACAGGAAGTGCGAAAGCTTCCAGGCAGTCATGGGCATATTGTTCTGAAGGGAAACAGAAGACCTGCATTCTCAGGCAGCTAGGTGGGAGCTCTCAAAGCCCACCCATATGGTGATAGACTCCAACAAGACCACACCTCCTAATAGTGCCACTCCCTATGCCAAGCCTATTCAAACCCTCACAATAGGTAAAAATTTAGTGTCTCATCCCTACTGAAGATGAGTTCTCCCTCTTCTACAGTCATTGGTTTTCTATAGCCCTTTGCTATTGGTGAGTCAATGTGAAATCTCACCCATCTATATTGGTATGCCAACTGGTATTATTATAATTCTTGTCTTGTTTACTTAACAACACTGTTTATAGGTGTAGATTCAATGTCATATCTTGGAAATACAATTTGCCACTTCCTGTTCCTATAGTTCATATCATCTTTCTTTCCCCTCTTCCACAGTATTCCCTGAACCTTAGGTGGAGAAGTAGTATTGCATATTTATCAAATAGAACCAAAAGCATAATGCTTAGTTGTTCATTTTGACTGTTGCAATTTTTTGTAATGGTCTCCATCCTCTGATAAAAGAAATGTTTTGAATAAGCTGCAGGAGCTATGTTTATCTGTGGGTATAAGAATTCATATTTAGAATATAGTTAGGGCTGGTTGGTGGTGGCASACGCCTTTAATCCTAGCACTTGGGAGGCAGACAGGTGGATTTCTGAGTTCAAGGCCAGCCTGGTCTACAGAGTGAGTTCCAGGACAGTCATGGTTATACAGAGAAACCCTGTCTCTTAAAAAAAAAAAAAAAAGGAATGTAGTTAGGAATTGTATTGGTTTTTTAAAAGTCACAGTAGTAGATTCTCCTAAGAACAATGACCTCTCTAGGTAAGGCTACATGCTTAGATTTTCAGTACTAGATATGATTTCTTTCCTGTTCTTCTGACCTTAAGTCCACTTAGACAGTTGATGGCAACCATAAAAATATAAGTGCCATTATTGCACATTTAAGAATGTCTTGCTGTGGATTTGTTGATATGATCAATATGCATTGGCACTGTGTAAAATTATTGAATCCTTCCTTCCCATGGCAGRATATATATAATACCGTCTATGGCTACAAAGGACAGTTCTCTAGGAATATGCAACCAGATAAGATATCATTCGAAATCTTTGAGTCCTTTGTCTAATATGCATGGCATCTTCAGAAATAGGAACTTACCTTCAGCCTCTGGGAGGCAACCAGAAACAAAACAGCAGTATATATTGTCTAGGGAGTTTTGTACTCCCCTGACCAACAAAATGAATTGGTTTTTCTCATACTTGTTATTGAGCCTTTTGTCAGGGAACTATTGCTCTTGGGGAAGACATTGTTATCTCAAATGGCACAATTTCACTTATAATATGTGGGGATTTATATTACATCATTTAGGTAAGGATAAAATAATATGAATCCTTACTACTATTTCAAGTATCCTTAATGTTATTTACCCCATCTCTCCATAAGCTTCTCCTTCTATATTGTGTTCCCTGCCTTAACCCTAATTAAAGACTCCCACTTTTTCCATTTCCCCAACATATTACCTGTATCCTGCTGTTCCTCTCTCAAAGTTCTTGTCCTATCCCCAATTGTTTTTCTATTTTATTTTCCTTATTTATGAAATAAAGAATAAAAATGAATGAGTGCAATAAACACCTTTCAATAATAACTACAATTAATAATGGCCTAAATTCTCCTTTCAAAAGACAGAATAGCTGAATGGTTTAATAAGCACAGTCATCTTTCTGTATTCTACAGAAACTCTGATTTAAAGATAGATACCAACTTAAAGAGAAAGGAGGAAAAATGTGATTGAAGTAGGAAGAAAGCAGACGTGGCTATTCTTGTATCTGATAAAATAGACTTMAAAATAAAACTATTCAGAAGAAATGCCAAAGGGCACTTCATTCTAATCTAGAGAACAGTCAACTAAGAAGACAATACAATCTTAAAAAAAATATGTATCATACTCTGGGGCACTCATTTTCATAAAAAGAATACAAATGTAATTAAAATCACAAATTAATACCAATCCAATAATAGGAGGTAATTTTAGTGACCCAWTTTTTTTCTTATAGTGTCTTCATTTATACTGAGTGGTGGTCATGGTCCTGGGAGGTATTCTGCAAACTACCAGAGGAGAAAGGTAACCACCAACTCATCTACTAAGCCTGCAATCTACAGTAATAGCCTGTCTACATAATAAGCTGAACCAATAATGTCACATAGATTGTGAGAGTAACCAACCACTAGTTAATTGAATTTAAGTCTCATGCCAGGAAGTAAAACCTGTCTGTGTCTGACACTGCTTGAGTGACCTGAGACTAGATAGGCCATCGGTCTAAATGAAAATCAGACAGGATTTTTCTGCTAATGGAATGCAATAATTAAATTGCCCTAAATGGCATCCTACTATACCCATAAATCATGTCTTGCTCAGCCATGATCAGAGACAATTCCTCATGTAGTAGAAGGAAACTAATAAGGAGATCCACAACTCACCATTATTCAAAGAGTAAAATACTTTGAAACACTTAGTCCTAAACGTGATATCTCCACCAAACCCCTCCACTCAGGACTTAGGAAGCTATGCTGAAGAGGAAGCAAAGAGATYATCAGAGCCAAACTGAATGGATGAAACCAAGGAAACAGTATATTCTAGGCTCAACAAGACTGGCACACATATGAACTTACAGAGACTGTGGAAACATGCACAGGGTGTATACAGGTTCRAGCCAGACATGGTCCTAGTACTGAAAAGAACAAATTGACAAGACCTCCCATACCTAACAAAGCAACTATATCTAACAAGCACTTGCTAAGAAATAGGGGTTTTTTTGTTTTGTTTTGTTTTGTTTTGTTTTGTTTTGTTTTGTTTTTGAGACAGGGTTTCTCTGTGTAGCCCTGGCTGTCCTAGCACTCACTTTGTAGCCCAGGCTGGCCTCAAACTCAGAAATCAGCCTGCCTCTGCCTCCCAAGTGCTGGGATTAAAGGTGTGTGCCACCGGTTAAGAAAAAGTTTTTATTCTAATGGAGTCTCACTGGGTATACAAACCAACCTAAAGATTAAGCCCCAGTGCCTTCATTAGAGGGTCAACACAAAAGGAATTCAATGGTGGTTTTGTTTTGTTTTTGTTTTTGTTTTGTTTTGTTTTGTTTTGTTTTGTTTTTGTTTTGATTTGGTTTGGTTTGGTTTTGGTTTTGGTTTGTTTTGTCTCATATTGCTTTGTTTGGGAATTTTTTATCCTACCAGTCTTTTGCTTGTATATTATAACTTCCAATTTTATGTCCCTGTCTGTCTATAGGTAGKTTTCTTGTGCTTTTTCACTTTCTTTTTAAATGCTGGTTGGCATATTTTTTATTCATCTGTTTTATAAAGTGAAAAAGAAAAATAAATTATAGAGTTGAATGAGTAGTGAGTGGGGATGATTTGGTAGATGATGGGGGAGGTAAAAATACCATCAGACTATATCATATGGATTTTCAATAAAAAATAGAAGCAATTCCAAAAAATAAGTGTAATAAATTAAAAAAAATATTTGTGCTCAGAAAGCTTTGAAATGCAAGAAGAAACCAAACCTAAATCCAGCAGACAGCAAGAAATGGTAATAATGAAAACAGGTAGGAACAAAAATTATTACAAAGAATAAATTAGTATAAGAGCTTGTTCTGTGCAAAAATAAAATCAATAAACCATTGGCTTGACTAACCAATTAAAAAAAGAAAGAAAGAAAAAAATGGTGTGTGGGGGGGGGTATATATATGTATATGTGTGTGTGTGTATATATATATATATACATATATATGTATATATAAAATCTTGTTCTTATAGTCATGGATGTGGGGCTATCCACTTAAGTATTTTGACTTGCTAATGGTCATGCTCTTTAAAAAAACCGACTTTCCCTTTCCCTACAGCTATCACWTGCCAATAGTTCCTCAACTAGGAATGCAACTTCACATTCACCTTATCATTCTATGCTGGAACTTTGTCTGACTTGAGGTGTCAAAGCTCTTCTGCTTACTGTCACAAACTTCTGTAAATTACATATGCAACTTTTCTTTTGTATCCAGAAAACACTTTGTTATATTCATCTAGCACTCTCTTCCATGGTGATCATGCCTTAGTTTCTTATTCTTTGCAGAATAACCCATTTGTGAGTCTCTGTATTAATCCTATAAACAGCAAAATGAAGATTCTCTGATGAGAGATGTATTAATCTATGTATATAACAGTAAGTCATTAGGAATCAGCTTAATACTATGGCCATTTAACAGAATCGTTCTCTCATAGGACACATGACTTACAAAGCCAYATGTTCTTACCACCTTAGTCATGATAAGTAGGCATGATGAAATCAGAAAGTAGTTGCTTACTACCATGACATCTGTGCCACTATCATACCTATCATGTCAGTCCAGTCACTGTAGTTTATAAGAGTCACAGAGTAATATTGATGATAACTTTTTATAATCCAATAGCATTTTTACCCACTTCTATCACTATGAAAGCTAACCAGTGGAAATGAAGCTTCTAGGACAGCACTACCTTGATTTCTCCATGTTATATGACTCAAATACATGGTGTCTTCAGCAATAGTTTTATAATCAAGTACCAGAGGGTAACCAGAAACAATTCCAGTAGCCTATAATGTTTGAAGATCTATGGGGCTCCATTGGCTGACACTTCCAAATAGTCTCTCTTTCTCCCCCCTCTCTTCTCTCTCTCTCCCTTGTATTGTATATATATATATATATAAATATGTAAGTATATTGTATATTTATATGAAAGTTTCTACAATAGTAGGTTCTATTTCTTTAAAAATAACTGAACAAAAGTATCAAYCTCAAAATAAAGATAAAAAAGAGACAAAAATTCTGAAGAATCAAACTAAAAGCCTTTTTAACWATAACACCTTTATTTTAAAATTTTTAAGATAAAGTCTAAAATGTAAGTTATGATTTTCTTCATATTTCTCCACACTCCAAACAATCTTTAATTAAGCCCAGAATCTAGCTTAGTGGAATAAAGTTAAATGTGCCATGAAAAATCGGCTAAGAAGCTGTCTACCTTTTTCCTTTCCAACATTTCTCATCTGAATGGCATGCTGTGAACACACACTTAAACTGATTGGTATTAATACATGCACACAAATTCCAAAGTGTCAGCAAGATTCATTTGCTTTAAAGTTATATTAATTCTGATGATTACAGTGAGTTGGGTAAATAAATCTTAGTGATATACAAAAAACAACTTAGTTTCTATTAGAATCAAGCCTAAAATTTTTCTCCTGCGCTGTCTCATGTTCACTAATTACACACCAATTTTAGAAAACCTGGTTCTACAGGCCCTAAACTAGCATAACACTAATAAAGAAAYAAACAAGGCCATTTCCATATATCAGCTTATGCTCTTGGAGATATACAAAAGGCAAGATATAAATAAGCACACTAAACATAGTAATGAGAGAGGGCAAGGGAGAGAGGAAAGAAAGAAAGAGAGAGGGGGAGGGAGGGAAGAAGGGAGGGAGGGAGGAAGGAAGGAAGGAAGGAAGGAAGGAAGGAAGGAAGGAAGGAAGAAAATTTACAGGAAAAATAAGATGGTTTAGAAAAAAGATAGATAGGCGCCTTAGGATGGTCAGAGACTTTCCTCTTAGGAAGTCTCATTTTCAATGATACTGGAATTATAAAACGAAGGTAACATTACAAAGACACCTCAAAAAAGTTGTCCTGTCAGAGAAAACAGCAAAAGAGTGTGGTGGAGAACTAGAGGCATTCGCATAACATTGACATAGTCAAATTGACTGAAACAGAGTAAATCAGGGAGTAAAAGGCACCAGATGAGCTCAGATAGCTCAGCAGGAATCAGGGAACAGGACTATGCAGCCACCAGCAGGGGTTGGAATGTGAGCCTTTGAAATCAGATAGAAGATTAATGTGTCTTTGGACAATGTGTGATGCCACAAGGAGATTGACATTAACTATTCCCTCTTTTCATCCTCATAACTGAAAAATAAGTACATTTAGAACAAAGTTTGAGAATCCAGAATAAAGCTTTTTTTCATATATTCTACATTAACATAATGAAGATACTTAATACTCTACTCTCRACTTTCTCATCTATAAGCTGGAAGTATCCATCATAGTCCTTCAATCAGATCTAAATTAGTTGAGATTTGAAATGACCAATATAGTTGGTCGTTAGATTGTAAAGTCCCATTTTTCTTTCCCTTCATAGTCCTATGAAGAACTAAACATAGATGCAGAAAGGACTGATTGTTAATGCCTACTATAATTACTGACAGAAGTGAAGTTCTRTGAGTGAAACRTTTTGTACAGTTTGCATTRTTCCAAAGCAGACACTGAAACAAGACTGTGTATGAAGTACTTTGTTTCGAGGGCATCCTAGGAAGTTAAAGAGAGGAAAACAAAGAGGACAACATCATTCATAGTGCCATTATAAGTGAGTAGAAAGTCAGCCACATTAGAAGATCTTCTAGGAAGATACCTTGTGATTTTTCCATCCAAARATGGCAGGAATACGGCCTTTAGCCATCAATTTTTTCAGTTCCAAAGGCTAACTGCCCTATACATGACCTACCCTTGTGTTGGACTGAGAAGTTCCTCAGTACTCAAGAAAGCCCTAAGTAGTCATAGGTTCTCGCAACTTAAACTGAGAAGGTAGGAAGCTCTAGGAGTGGCAGATGCCAGAGGAATATACGTGGGTCTTTGACAGCACCTATCACATCTTTAGTCCTTTTCAGTATGTTGTGAAAGCCTTTGGGTTTGAAAAGCTCTCTCGCAGATTCTGAAAATACTATAGGTGATGATGCCTTCCAGATACATTACTACGAACTCTGTGGAAAAACCCTACCTGAAGAGATCACACAGAATTTCAAGTCACACTTACAAGCCAAATCACTCTCCAGATTTCCTCTTGAGTCAGGTTTGTGGCTTTTGATACATGGCATGTCACAATATCTGTAAGAATTTAAACCCCTAGTAAAATTTCCCTTCAACAACCTTCCTTCCTGCTTATGAAAAAGATTAAATCAATGTGATTTGAGAATAGCCAGGTTTTTCTAAGTTTGTCCTGGGTGAGATTTTGTTATATTTATTGAGAATATTTATCATGTTCAAGGAGAAGAAGGGCATACATAATACCATGTAGGTAAGATATGAGACCTCTA
>BDUI01010270.1:28709-38903 GCA_002335545.1 Apodemus speciosus
TCTCTCTCTCTCTCTCTCTCTCTCTCTCTCTCTCTCTCTCTCTCTCTCTCTCGATATAATCTCCTTTGTGTAGCAATAGAATGTCCAGTACCCCTTCTTGGTGTGTTGTTGTTTTTTTAAAGAAAACAATGAGCTCACAGTCTTAGTCCTTCTTYTCTACCTCTCTTCTCTATATAGCTCTCTATTCTGCCAGGGCCTGACTTGGAATGTCCTTCATTTAGTGATCATGGGCTGTCCAGGAGAGCCAGCTGGTCCATGGTGGGAAACCTTTCTCCATCTCTGCTAGACCAAACTGGAGCTTCTGCCYTGGGCATAGGTCCCTCTTGTGTTCTTTGGTCTGGTTTTACTGGCTCTTAGAAACTAAGGCCACTCAATTTTTAGTGTCTCTATTCTGTTCATTTAAATGCCAGTCTCCTCCAAATGACCTATTGTCCATCAAATCATGAACAATTTTTATTTGAAATTGTTTTCATGTATTTTCTCCCTATTCTTTGTGGGTTTATGTTATATTAGTTTCAAGTTGTCTTCGGGAGGTGTGGAACAGAAAGATAATCAGTCACCTATAGTCAGTCTTCAGGCTTTTTTCAATGGTATTTCTTCTACTACTGAGGAACTAGATCAAGGATGGTTGCATAATATAGATCATATGCAGTTCTCACAGTAGATTAGTACATGATAAAAACACAAGAACAAAGCATTGTCACCACACCCACTTTGTGCATGCACACCCAACAAGGCACAGCCAATCCTAGACCCTCTCAAATCAGGCTATGCACAAAAATAGGCAGTTATCAGACACAGAACTTTCCAGATTCTCAGAAGTACATAATCAAGTAGTGAAGTCTGTGAAAGTCCTTGGCCATATTCTGACTCAAGTCCTGTGTCCATTCTATAGGCCCTRGGAAGAAAGAGAAGCAAAGATCATTTCAAAAGTCAACAACATTGCCGTACCATTTGAAGTCAGAGATCAGGTGAGAATCACTTTCAGTGGGTAGAAATGAAGAACAAGCAACTGCCAGAAGACTCATCTGGTCTCTTATCAGAACGGGGAATTTGTTATATGGTCAGAAAGACAACAGGAATCTCTATGGCATATCTAATTCTAATTAGCTATAATAGCAGAGAGTGTAGACATGGAAATTATAAAAGGTTGGATATTTGAAGGCGCTATTTTCAAGTACATAGCTCAGATTATSTCAGTCCTCTTATCTCTTCCTTTGCTTTTCTGACTTTTCCTTCATCTTCTCTCCTTTTCTGCCTTCCTATTTTATTTCTTCCAATGTTTTATCCCCTCTGCTTTGCTTTTTTAACACTTGACATGATAAATATCTTTCACACTAAGCTCAAGCCCTGCGAGAATATTTTCAACACAGCCATTTCCAGGCCCCAAATCTCCAAAGGCAGTGCAGACAAGAAACTTAAGTAGGGCAACTCTACTCACCTCCAACTTTATTTAATCAGCTTTCCTAAAGCTGRGTACAGAAAACAGGATAAACTCCCTCACCAAGCTTTTTACTCATCTTTAACCCGCCTACTTCTCATCAGTCTATTCATAATGAGAAATAAATTAATCTCCTTTACAAAGCCCCAGGCCTGGGCTCTGCATTTTTGTTTTACAAAAGACAGAGATTTCCACATTAATAGCTATGGCTTCCTGTCATTGACTTCTTGGGGGGGGGGAGGGGAAAGACATGTTTCTTGAAGGAGAAATAGGTCAAAGGGTTTGAGGTAACTAAAATGCAGTCAGTCCTTGCTCTATGCTCTGCCTATTTTACATACATTATCTCACTTAATCCTCACCAGGACCCTAGAAGTAGAGACACACTCATTCCCCAAACGGTAGCAAGTGAACAGTGAATCCCCAGTAAAGGTAGAATCTAAGTTTAAGTTTTATTGATGGTATTTTTGTATTGTTTATTTGTTTGTTGTTTATCTGTTTTTTGAGACAGGGTCTCACTGTGCTATCAAAACTGCTTCAAAACTCCTTATATTGATAAGGATTGCATCAAACTTAAAGCAATTCTCCTGCCTCTGTCCCAAGAATGCTGAGATTACAGATGTGCAGCAACTATACATTTTTTTCCCTCTTTTTCCCCCTGTCTGGGTATTACACTCTATAACCAAATCTGGCTATTTACTTGCTTTCCATACCAACTCTCTGGCAGTGATTCTAAGGATGTGAGCTGTTGGTTATCTAATTTATTTGGGCCAGAATGGTCAGATACATAAAAAACAATTCAGAGTTTTCTTTACAATTTAATGCTTTCTGCATTGTGAATTCAACTGTGAATAATTAGCAAGTAAATAGATATAATTATCCAAAATCAGAGATAAAAAGGCAGAGGCAGACTTCAACGAGGTAGGTTAAGAAAAAAGAATAAAGGTGTTAAAAATATTAAAAGAAGAACAAGAAGCAATTGTAGAAAAGCAAGAAGAAAATAGTAATAGGTTTTGAATTGCATTTAAGTCGTTTGGGCTACAGGGTCCCTGAAAATAATGCTTGGTGCCTAGAAAGTGCTTAAAAATTTTTTTGAGTATTCACTTAAATTCAGCAGAAAGTATGAATGAAAAAAAGAAACAAAAAATAGAATATGAATTGAGACCTCATATATGACTCTGGGGGAGTTTTTTTTTTTTCAATTAAATGAGGGATGGACTTCATAAAATTTAAAATCAAAAACAAATGAACAGAAGACAAAAACCACAAATAAAAAAGATAGCAGTTTCCTTATAGAATAAAAATTAAAACAAGGGTTGAGAAAATTATTTACAAAATTCCTAAAACAAACAGAGTGAAATGAGTCTAGTGATTCGACAGACCATGACCCAGAGCCAGAATTCTTAACAAGTGTGACTAGAGAGTTACAGCCAGGCAGGGTATACCTCTGGGGAGATGGGCGCCATGGTAAGTCAATAAGGATGCAGAAAGGATGTGCTGAAAGTCTGAAATTCTCCAGACTTTACAGATTAATACCAAGAACACCACCCTTTCTCCTACTTGGGAGAAAATCATACATCTGTTTGAGTTTCACAGTCTATGATGTTGTTAGAGCTACAAACTAACTTTAGCTTAGTTAAAAAAAAATTTTGTGTGGATGTCTGTACAAAACTTTGACAAGAACATGAAGAGTTGGGAAATGGTTATGTCTAACAGGGCTTTGACTTAAAAAAATAGGCAGAATAACCCAGAGCTGCAAGTAAGGCTACAAAAAAAAAAAATCAACAATAGATGATAAGTATATRCCCACCAGTATTCATAAGGGACCTGGCCCAAGAGAACTGAAGAAAGAAAAGGACAAATATTGAACCACTGCAAGGACAACCCAGAAGAAGATCACAAAGAATCAGGAAACTAATAACATTCACTCTGAACATTTTCGTTACACATATGGCTCCTGCTTGTAGCTCCCAATAAATCCAATGAAGAGAGGCCATGTGATGCTTTCCAGAAATATTCTGACCCACTGAGCAGAATATCGAAGGATGGAGAAGGGAYGAGAGAGGGAGGTAATATGAATATGGAACATGCAGACAATRCCTAGCAGAACTGSAGGAACAGATCACAATCCAATAGCTATAAAGGGATCACAAAGTAGAGAAATATAAAAGAAAGAAAAATCAGAGATAAGTAATAGCTTAAAAGATTTTTCAGTTCTTTTGGCCTACAAAGAGTAGTATTTATGGGCACTTATGCACAGACAGCAGGAGAAATTAGAAGTAACTTCATACATATCCAATTCATGGTAACATCTAAGTTTGATTTTAAAAAATGAATTATGCCAATTCAGATACACAGTTTGTTTAATACCAGACATTTCTGGAATAGCAAAAGAACTCTGATTATTTTCTAGACTACTTTGAATATGGAATTTGAATTCTATTCATTAAGCACTTATAAAACAGGGATAGGCACTGTGACAGATACAGAGACAACAATGATGAAGAATGAATGTTTTGTTCAACACAAGTCTCCTGGGAATGATAATACAATAAAATAAGCTGATATAATTCTTGATGAACTCTCAGCAATATCATGAAATCAGGTTTTGGTAGAAAACTATATATGGGCTGGATGGACATGGTGCTGGATGCCTATCTTAGTTAGGGTTGCTATTGCTGCAATAAAACACCAGGACCAAAAAGAAAATTGAGAGGGAAAGAATATATTTAGCATAAAATGCTATATTCTTGTTCATCAACAGAGGAAGTCAGGACAGAAACTCAAACAGGATGGGAAACTGGAGGCAGAGGTCATGGAGGATTGTTCCTCACAGATTGCTCAGCATGCTTTCTTATAGAACTGAGGATCACCAGCCCAGGGATGATACCTCCCATAACGGGCTGGGCCTTCCTTCATCAATCACTAATTAAGTAAATGCTTTACAGGCCTGTCTACAATCTGATCAATGATACGGTACATATATGTATGTGTATAGGATATGCAACATATATCCTATAGGGTATATTACCTGTGT
Source organism: Apodemus speciosus (assembly GCA_002335545.1). Lineage (NCBI taxonomy): Eukaryota > Metazoa > Chordata > Mammalia > Rodentia > Muridae > Apodemus > Apodemus speciosus. The sequence continues at coordinate 33,185 of BDUI01010270.1, forward strand.
ATTCCCAGGCATGTAAACTGCTGTTCTCATAGCTCCTGTGTTCAGATGTGTATCTATMCCACTAAACTCATCTACCYACCCACTCACTCAGGMATCCATGTACCATTTTCCACTTTCCATTACTCTTTTGTATTACATCAGCTCAATGTGTTGATCAGAGAAAAAAATTGATTGCTGTAATTTGCATATGCTGTGTCCACAGTGTATCGTGTGTTCAAGCTTGGATGGTATTGAGAAGTAGTAGGACATTTAAGAACCTTCAAGGATGTCATTACTGGTCCCTTCAGGATCACTGGCCTCCTACCTTGTCATATGACTTCCTATTCTCACATGTATTCCCACCACTGAGTTCAAATCTACCATGAAGTGCTCACTGGGGCTTAGAAGAAACAAAGCTATGCATTTAGACCTCCAAGAATCAATAGCTAAGTAAACTTATATGTGAATAATGTAAGTTCATTTTTTTCTWCTTTTCAATGCACCCCCACTTTTTTTTCTTTCCTTACCATTCCAAGCAGCCACAATCTAGGAGTCTTGCATGGCATGTGTGCCATAATAGCATCGCATGGACTACCTCCTGTGTATCCCAGGACATGACTGCTTCCTGACCTCCTCAATATACCTAATTCCACTTGAAACACCAGCATTTGTACTTTTTGGTTCACTATTTTGGTTTTCATTTGTGGTTAATTTTTGGCAAAAGGGTGAAAAAGAAAGCCAACCTCTAAAAGGGTAGAGGAAGAAAAACTCAAGGGAAAGGTACTAAACTCACTGCTGTTAATTTCCCATAAGTGCTTGTGAGGCATGAGCCAACTCTGGGCCAAAAGTAATATAGAAATCCTCCACCATCTAATTCCAACAATACAATATAGACTTATGCAGGCTAGCCCACAGTAGAAGATGGAATAAATCCTAGTCAATGACCAAGTAACAGTGTTTCTGATCAAAGACCTTAGTAACTGAATGTTTACCCTATCCCACTTTGACCCATGGACTGCTCAGTAGTTTGTTTTCATTATTTAGACATTTGTACAAAACACTTAATCAGATATGCTGCCCTCTTCCATGGTCTGGGCTGTAGAGATCAGAGTCCTTTGTACTAGGGTCATAAAATTAAATTCTCCTACTGTCTTTTCTAACTCTGGGAGCTAAGGAAAGTTGCCTCCTCTTAAACACAGCCCAAATACCTCGTACTCCACTGTGAAATCAATCTAGCTGTCACTCAAGCCTAGCCTCCTCACTCCATCTTGATTTCCTATCCAGTTTTGTCCTAAATCTGGGCTCCATTAGTTCAAATGGCCTGGTGTAGACTCCTTTCAAAAGGAGCACTTAGAAACCTTAAATTACTTTAAAAGCTATGTTTATATGTGGTTCCATCATTAACTGTAGCCTGCTAAGGCTGTTTTCTTCTTCTTTTGCTGGACCTCCTCCCATCTTTTGCTTCTCACATTCTTTTTTATTCACTTCTCCTTTCCTGCCTTTGATGATTCCCTGTGCCATTTTCAAACACCACAAATATTGCTTCTTTGCCAGAAGAAACACAAAGATAAATGATTTTTTTATCTTCCTGTACAGGATCAGTTCATGGTTGTGTTAAATCACTGAGGGTCAGTTTAAACTGCTTTATGCCACACACATACATGGAAATAAAATGGTGCATGGAAAATAGGCACAGCTTCAACTGAGAAATACATGTAGGAGTGTGATACAGAACACACCCAAAGGAAAACCTAACAAACTTGTAAAGGCATTTCTCTGCAGGAAGATTGCTCTTCTGGTTCTCAATGCAAGAATAGATTGTTTTAAAAAAAACTAAAATAACTGAGAAAACTGTTTTGGATCAGGCAGCAGCTGACAGCAATGTGCTTGATTTTCAGAACTAGCAAGAAATGCAATTATAAATATGAACAGGACAAGCTATACCTGGAAGCAGCTAGCTAATTAAAAGTCCTCTGCAAAGCATATATCTGTATATATATATACATATATATATATATATGTATATATATAATTTCAGTCATTGGTAAGTATCTGTGTTTGTCAGCTTCCGTCCACTGTAAACATTCCTGAGATAATTTATCAAGAGGAATTATTTGTTATGATTCAGAGGGTTCAGTCCACAATTACTATGCCCTGTAGCTTTGGGTCTATGGCAAAGCTGATCATTATAATATTATATATATATATATATATATATACATATATATTATGCTGAAGTAACCTAATCACCTCATGACAAACAGAAAACAAAAGAAAATGGAAGGAGATCTGCATCTCATCATCCTAAGGACTAAAGATGTTCTACAAGACTTGAATCTCTAAAAGATTCCCCCAACTCCCAATAGCACCACATGCTGGGGATCAAGCCCCTGCCACACAGGCCCTTGATAGCAATATCTGAATTGATTGGACTAAAATGATACTTGGAGTCAAGATTCTAGTACACAGAATTACCAATAGCCACTATGGTATAGGAAAAATTATATATATAGCATTTGATGACAGTTTTGAGTACATAGTTACTAAAACTCTTGGAACTTTTCTGAGCAATTTTCTGAGATTTTTTTTTTGTAATTCATGACAAGAACCCTTGGCTAAATTTGAGTTTATCTGTATGAGATGACTAGTGTTAAAGGAACCTAAGTAGTCTCAAGGTTCAGTCTGATCACMGCAGAACTTACCACCTGATTGAATGAGGAGAACTTTAAGACCTCTTTTTTTAAAAGAAACAGAAGTGGAATTCAATTAAATGGCAAATAATTTAATTAAGCACATCTAATGTCTTAGTTTGAATTGGCTTCCACACCAACACATTTATGACTAGCTATTTTAAAGAGTTTAAATTTATTTCTTGAGGCTGAGAAGTCCAGAATCAAGGTCTCAGTCAATTTATTTTCTGGTAAACTTTCTCTTCCTGGCTTGCATATGATTTTTTGCATGGCCTTTCCTTGTCTGCCCAGAGAAAAATCATTTATACCACTAAACTCATGAAGAAGAATGCCACTCTCATGACCTAATATAACATTAATCATCTTCCAAAGGTCTCYTTTCCATGTAACCTCCCATTAGAGGTTTGATTCATGTGTTTAATTCAGAAGAATGGAGGGAAAGGTTGTTGGGACTCAAACTCTATAACACTTATAATGAAATCCTATTTTAACCCTGTAATATGGCTAAAGAGATGTCTCAGTGAATAAAATATTTGCCACAAAAATATGAGGACTAGAATTTGGATTCCATAACCCCATTTAAAAGCTGATATCGATGTCACTTGCAATTAAAGTATTCGGGAAGCAGAGACAGGAACTCCATTTTGAGCTAGCTAGTTAGAATAGCTGTAAGAAGAGCTCTGGGTTTAAATAGAGAACCTTCCTCAAGAGAAAAAAGAGTAGAGAAAAATCAAGCCAGAGGTCCAGCACCAAATTAAAGCCTATCCATTCACATACACCTACACATATGGTATGAATATATTAACACATGCATCCATACCACACATACATGTGAGAGAATTAAAAGCCATGGCACAAGGTTTAGAGATTAGTGATATAAGAGTAATATAAGAAGAGGGTGCCATGACTACAAAAGGAAAGGAACACTAAACATCTGGGCTTCATCCCCACCCTATATAACTCTTTGTATCCTTTACAATAAGCCAATAAAATACTGATTTTCTAAGTTATATAAATAATTCTCGTCAGTTACTGAATCTGGGGGTGCAAAAACCCTCCAATATGTAGTCCATTGGTACAATATGTCTGACGGTCCTCAGAACTAGCAGATGGCATCAGAAGTGAGGGCAGTCTATTGAGACTGAACTCTGCCACTTATCTGAAAGACATAATGCCATAATTGTATTAGTTGGTATGAAAGAACTGATGTTGGAAAAACATACTCACTTGAAAGTCCCTTTTCTTTGGAGATATAGCTGCCAGTTTGTTCCCAGTGTGTCAATGGATGTCCTTACAGTCACGTACATATATATGACCAGCACTAACTGAACTTAGAAGGTATGGTGATTTGAAAGAAAATGGGCCCACAGGATAAGTAGCACAATTAGGAGCCTTGTTGGAGTGGGTATGGCTTGTTGAAGTATATCTCAGTCTCTTCCTGCTGCATGCATTTCTGAAAGTAGAGCTTTCAGTTCCTTTCCCAGTTCCATGTCTGCCTGTACACTGCCATGTTTTATGCCATGACAGTGATGAACTAAACCTCTGAAACTGTAAGTCAGCCCCAACTAAATGTTTTCTTTTATAAGAGTTGCTGTAGTCATGGTGTCTCTTCACAGCAATGAAACCTTAACACAAGGGGTTAATTAGAAAAATTACAAAGAGGACAAGAAGTCAGAAGGAATATCAGGTGTGGCTTCCTGGGAAGATTAGAAGAAGGGAGGTAGGAAGGAGATATGCTCAAAATACATTGTATACATGTTTGAAACTCTAACAATAAATATATTGAAAACAAAAGTAAAACAGAAAAATGAAGTTTATCAAAAATTTATATGTATAAACAGATACAATTATTGAAATTTACTTACCTGTTACAAAAATTATATTTAGAAGTGGTCAGTGAGGCTGGACAAAGATGCAGTGGTTAAGAGTATCGGATGCTTTTCCAGAGGACCAGGATTTGGTTTCCAGCAACCATATTGTTCACAAACATTTGTAATTCTAATTCCAGGGTATCTTACATATTCTTCTGGCCTCCCTGGGTATTAGATAGATGCATGATACAATGACATGTATGCAGGCAAAACATTCATACACATAAAATAAAAGAAATTTTTATCTATTTATTCATTTATTTTGAGACAGGGTTTCTGTCCTAGAACTCACTCTGTAGACCAGGTTGGTCTAGAACTCAGAAATCCACATGCCTCTGCCTCCCAAGTGCTGGGACTAAAGGCATGCGCCACCACTACCTGGCTAAAAGAAAATTTTAAAACAATTAATATAGATGGTTCCATATTTGGAGAGAGAAAAGGTACATAATTCTATCAATACAATTTCAAAAATGTTTTATTTTACTTTTTTAATTAAAACAAGTCCCCCAACCCCATCCATCTTAATTTTTCTTTTTTTTTTTGCTTCGTTTTTTTTTTACACTACAGATTTTATCCCCCTGCCCCATCCACCCTCTGACTGTCCCTCATTCCATGCCTCCTCCCCATCCACCTGTCTCCAGGAGGATGTCCCCACCATAAATCCCCCACCCCACCTAACCTCTAAACTACCTGGGGCCTCCAGTCTCTTCTGAGTGAACACAGACCCAGCAATCCTCTGCTATATATGTGTTGGGGGGCTCATATCAGCTGTTGTATGCTGTCTGTTGGTGGTTCAGTGTTTGATAGATATCAGGGATCCATACTAATCAAGACTGCTGGTCCTCCTAAAGTGTCACCCTCCTCCTCACCTTCTTTCTGCCTTTCCCTAATTCAACCACAGGGATTTTGGGGCTTCAGATTTGCCAATGTAATAGATATGACTCTTAAAAAAAAGAAGTTTTTCAAATGTAGGGTTGGTGAAGATGTTTTCCCAATTTGTTGGTTGCTGTTTTGTCCTTTTGACAGTGTTCATTGCCTTACAGAAATTTTATAATTTTATGAGGTCCCATTGGTCAATTCTTGATCTTAGAACATAAGCTATTGGTGTTCTTTTCAGGAACTTTCCCCCTGTGCCCATGTCCTCAAGGGTCTTCCCCAGTTTCTTTTCTATTAGTTTCA
>BDUI01010274.1:20094-47086 GCA_002335545.1 Apodemus speciosus
ACACACACACACACATTTCAATATAGAAGTATAGAAACAGCTATAAGGCTCTGCACCATCCTTCATAGATAGAAGAGTCTAAGAGCCAAGTGTGATGGCTCATGTCTGTCATCCCAGCACTGTGAAAGCAAAGGTCAGAGTTCAAGAGTTCAAGACCAGCGCATATCTGGTTACCCAGCAAGTTGAAGGTCAATCCAGGTTAAACGAACCTCTTCTGGAATACAGTAATACCACATCTCTCCTCCTTCAGCAGAGCTCGCTCTGAGACTTAGTGTGGATGTGTTTCCTCGTGCATATTTATATGATTAGGCAACTGTAACAGGCAAAGATAAGTCAGGCAGCRCGTACTAGCTGGGGCGATTTCCTCTGCTGTGTGGAAGCAGCATGAGTAAATGTTTCCTTATGATATTCATAAATGCCACCGATACCCTGAGCCAGCCACTTTAACCTATCAGCAGTGGTGTGCCACGCTTCCGTGATTCAGCTGGAAACACTTGGGGACTCCTCAATGCTGAGTGTGGCAGCCAGCTCCACCGACTCACCTGGGAGACCAGGGTTGGAATCCATACAGATTCAGGGCTTGCCAGAGAGATAGTTCTCACGGCAATTGGCCTGTGTCACATGGAAACTGTAGAGCCCAGAGCCCCGTGAAGCTAATTTTGGGACAACTATGACAGTGAGCCTTGTCCACACCTGCCTCCCACCACCAGAGGTCACTGTCTCAAGAAGACACTAAAGCAAGATAATTAACACGCAGTTGTCCCTATATCTGCAGGGACCCAGGACTCTGAAATATGCAGATAGTATCGGCACAATCCTCCTGCCTCAACCTCCTGAGTGCTAGGATTATGGGTGTGTACTACTGAGCCCAGTTAAAGAATATTCTCCACTCTTGATTGGCTGAGCCCATCAATGTTGGAATTTGGGGTTCTGGGGTGGTGGTGGCTGGAAATGTGGCATGTGGTCATGACAACAGCAGTGTTGGACCTGTTTTCCCGCCTCGATCCTTGTGGGTCACCACTGAGCCAGGACGGACACAGCGGATGTAGGGAGTAGCCATGAGAGAGTGCTGGAGAGAGCAGTGGTCCGTGAGCCTCAGAAACTGTCCTTCCTCACAAACACCCAGAACAGCACGGACGACCCTTCTCCTCACAGGATAGTCCTTGGTTCAGTGACAACTCCTGAGTGGCCATATATGCCCATGGTGTGTGACATCACCCACAGGAGACAGTACCTGGAACTGTGAGTTAAAAGTAGTTGTTTGTGCCCAACAGCCAGAGAAGAAACACTGTTCAGAAGTTCCCACCCTCAGCCACCACCGCGCCTTTGTAGGAGAGAAGCCACACCTCCCTACTCTGCCTCCTGTGTCGGGAACAGGCAAGATCAGTGCCGTGTCCAAATGTTAGCGGCCCAGGTTGTCACTGAGGACAGGTGGCCTCCCAAGGTCCTGTGATGGGTAGGTGGTAACACATCTCTGCCTTTCTGGTGTCTGGGGGCTGAGTGCTGTTCTAGGCCCCATGTGCACGCATGTGCATGGCCGAAGGACACCACGGTGCACCAAGGCCAAGGAAGTAGAGGGGCTTTGTGACTGTTGCCGGCTGGAATTTCCGACGCACATTCACCGGCTCAGCGGAAGCCCGTCTCCTGTTTACTGCCCCCATGCTACAAATGCATTAGACGAAGGTTAATGGACCAAGCAGCCTATGCCAGGGCAGGGCAGGGGCAGGCAGGTGTGCAGGCCTGCATCTCCCTTACTCTGTTTATKATCTCCATGGAGACGGAGCAGTGCTTTGGGAAACAACAAGCTTTAGAGGAGCCCCATCCAATGCCCAGCCCTCGAATCTGTTTATAGAGAACAGGATAGGGTCCTGTCTCTCCATCACAAGCAGGACCCTAACAGGAGCCTGTGACCTTCATCGGGCTGAGTGGGACAAGTCATGCTCTGATCTGTTACAGATCACAGGATACTACTGTCAATCAACTCAGCAGGAAACTCAGAAAGCATCTTCAGCCAACGGCAGGACCCCAAAGACCTCAGACAAGAGCCCAGCACACTCTGGATAGAACTCATGCCTAACCAGGAAAGTGAGTGACAATGACCCCAGGAAAACAGCACACTGCCCATCCACAGCCATGGGCGTGGCCTCTCTGGACAGAAGCACGAGGATGGGGTCCTGCTCTGCATTTGCTAAACACAAGTCCTTGGTTCTTCTCACTACACACACTGGCTGCACGTGCTGCTCATGAAGGGGCATCTGTCTCCAGAGGCAAGGGTCAAGGGGCTCTGGGTAGAGAATGTTGGTAAGAAGCCCTGCATTCTCTGGGTAGCATGAGAATCCCTAATTATATCCATTGGGTCATAGGCAGCAAAAAGGTGAGCCTTAAATGTATCCTTTAGTAAAAGAAGCCAGRCATAAAGGCCTCACAGTGATGGGCTCTCTGTGACCCCTGCAGGACACACACAGCCTTGAAGACAGGAAGCAGATGAGTGGCAACCAGAAGGCTGGGCAGAGGCAGGGGCGGGACAGATGACACGGACCTCCTTCTGATATGCCAAGAGGCTCTGAAACTAGCCAGTGGTGAAGACAGTGACTGGGTGTGCAGGGCACCACTCCCTCGTGTATGTCAACAGGCTAATCCTGCTGCTATTTGAATTATATTCCAGAACAGCAAAGAAGAGCTAGCACAATCCTGAGCCAGGAGGCCCAGGCTCTGAGCCTGCTGGTCCTGCATGGCTACAGACCCCAGCTGATCAGCGTTCTCTACGTTTCGGTTTCCTTGTCCCAACAGGTGCCCACCCAAGATACGCCTGGAAAGCTGATGCCCACAGAGGCTCCTTGGAGGAAGAATGGATTCATGTTAGCTATCATTTGACAATGATTGCTGGATTGGCGCAGAATGGGCCCCCAAAGCTCTTTATACACAATGGGACAGTATGCATTCATTCAGCAAATGCTACCCTCCTCCACCACCAAGGCCTCTGCTGTCATGCCTTTTGTCCCTTCGCATGTGCCTGTTCAGTGATCTTCCCTGACATAGTGACCTCTGTCCCCACAGATATAACATGAATGGGTCTCATGTAGCCCTTGTTCGCATAAGGCTGTCTGTCCCCTTGCCAGCCTTTGGACTCATTCTTCTTCCTGTCTGGCTACCTGACCCCCACGTCCACCTGGATCCATCCCCTCACTCTCAGTGGGTCTTTGCTTGTGCAGTGTATAGGCCTTCCACGCCCCAGAAGCAGCTTCAAGTTCCCAGCACTGACCGGTGCCCTCGGTGCCATCTGACACGCCGTTGTGTTTCTAGGTACGGTGCCTGGCAGCTTTTGCTGAATGAGTGTCTCCAGAGCTGTCTGCGTGTCAGACGCCACCAAAGAGAGATGACTAAGCTGAGAGGAGGGCAAGAGGGGGTAGACAGATACACAGAGAAGTTCATCACAACTGAGTGGGTTCATCTGTGATGGGAGACGCGAGGCTCTCCGGTTCTGGGAACAGGGAGCATACGAGCTTTGCTGGAAGCATGAGATGCGGGCTATCATAGTGGGGCCTTGTAGGATGAGTAGGAGTTTAGCAGGTGGAGAAGAAAGGCCAAAGATGGAATTGTCACCACAGTGGCAATACATACTAATAATTAATGTGAGGTGTCTCATCCCTTTCTACCATCATCAATAAAGTTTTATTGGTATAGGAAAGCCTGTTCCCTGGTGTGTCCTCTGCTCAGAGGAAGCAGCTGTGAGTGCATATGGCTACAAAGGCTGAGGCAGCCACGCATCTGCCCTGTAAGGATGAGGTCTGGGCAGCTCTAGCCTAGGACAGGGGAGACTGGCCCGGTGAAGGGGCAGAAGAGTCTGAAGCACGTGGGAGAGAGGTTAGGAGAAGGAACTGGGTAGGTGAAGGGCTCAGTCGCCACAAATGTAGGTGTGCGTGCGTGCGTGCGTGCGTGCGTGCGTGCGTGCGTGTGTGTGTGTGTGTGTGTGTGTGTGTGTGTGTGTGATCAGAGAGACCTTGAAGTGGAGCAAGTCCTTAGGGAGGGTGGCTCCCCTAATCCTTCAGCCCTGGAGGTAACTATGCCTTTGCTGGACCCAGCACAGCAGGGTGCAAAGAAGAGGGAGATGTGCCAGTAAAAGTTAGATTAGCAGGTCGGGGTGGGGGGATGGGAGGGTAAGACACTGAGATCAGAGGGCTGGAGTCCTTGCTGCCCTGGCTATTGTGAGACACCACCAGCATAGCTGCCGGGTGAGAAGGGGCAGCCTTGGAACCTGATACTTCCAAGCAGATGTCAGAAACCCCAAATCCTTACATTATCAGAGAAGCTAAAGAATGTGGGTGCTGTACTGCTGGAAAGGAGTGCCTGCCCAGGGGACAGGCGGGGCAGTCTGGAGCTGCTTAGCCAGCCCAGCATGGGGTGAGACACAGATGGGCTTCACCCACATGGCATAGAGCACTGTGTCCTTGCTGAGGTGGGTGGACTAGAAATGACAAGGCACCGTCCTTCTCTGGCTGTCGCCTCCCTCCTGCCCTCAGAGGATGCTCTACCCAGCTCCTCTGTCTCTACTTAGGGGTGGCCTGTAGTTGGGGCCCTAGAGATGTGCTGAGGCCCTCCCTGAGCCCAAGGGGAAGGAAGAACTGAGATGTGGCTGTGCACTGGTGGCAGGTGTATTTTGAGCACCACAGGGAATGGGGTACGGGGTAGGGCAGTCTGTGTTGCCCTGGAGATGGCTGCAGGCCGTGGCACATCTGTGCTCAGCTAGAAACTGGGGAGATGGCTCAGCCAGCAATGTGCTTGACTTATAAGCAGAAGAACCCAAGTTTGATGCTCAGAGCCCACGTTAAAATGCCAGGTGTGGTGGTATGTGCCTACAGTCCTAGTAGTGCTGAAGCTGAGACAAGGGAATCCTGAGGCTTTCAAGTCAGCCTAGCCTAACAGGTGAGTCCCCGGCCAGGGAGACACCTTGGTGTATGACGTGCCTGAAGACGACACCCAAGGCTGAACTCTGGCCTCCACAGGTTCATGTGCATGAGTACCTGATCCAGACCATGGTCACGAGTGTGAACAGCGACGCAAATGGTGGCAGTGGAGGCGGGAAGCCCATGAGATGACTAGGCTCTGCCTTCTCAAGGCTCTGGATCAGTGACAGGACGAGCAGCAGTCACTGCATGAACCTCTTGGGTGACAGAGCACTGCCAGGCCGAAGGCAAAGACGCTCACATCCTAGGGCTGCAAGAGAGGTTCGAACCCCATCTGGGCCACAGAGCAACATCTGAGCCACAGGAAGGGATGTAGCAGGGCCAAATCAACACAGAAATGACTGGCTGTGTGGGGACCCTTGGGGGGAAGAGCCGGATGCTACCTTGGTGCCTCTTCCAGGGAGGGGGCATGCAGAAGCTTCAGAGTTAATGTCTGCTCTAATTCATGAGCTCTAATTCAAGACCCAGAAACTCCTATAGCTTCAGCTTGGCCACGGAACCACAGAGAATGGCTGCCTCTGGACTCCAGTCTTCTACAGGGGTGGTGCACCTGTCCCTCCTGGAGGCAGGACTCCTGCTGATCAATGGCTGTCCCTTCACCAAAGCCACACCCCCCGACAGGGAGAAGCTGATGATAACGAAAGTGTGCGATGCTGTTTCAAGGCTTCCAGCCATGTCCAGGGGTTCCAGCGTTATGCAGACGCCGGGGACTGGAAGCCTGTTCGTTGCTCATCACCCTAAAGGGCCCCTAAGATTCTGCAGTGAAGACAAGGGTGCTAAAGGCCTGGGAGGAGCCTGCCAAAGGTCACTGGAGTCCCTCGGACTAACAGAAAGGTGCTGTGTGACCAGGCAGACCGCCAAGGTGGTGCAGTGGGACTCAGCCACCTAATCCTGAGCATCAGGGAGCTGGGCTTTTCCAGGCTAGAGGAAGTTGGTGGCAGATACAACCTCAGTGTGTGAAGGACACCAGGAAAACAAGGATTTGCCAAATGTCCCGAGCACAGCCATGCGTTGTCACTTAAGAACAGCTCTCATTCAGGGAAGAGACCCTGGGCTCAGGTGGCAAACCTGTACTTGGTGGGAAAGAGTAAGGGGGTAGAGTGGCAGCTCAGCCCCTGCTGGTGGAGACTGGGCAACCACATGCTCGCTAGACTGGCATCTCCATGGTGGCAGGACTTGTGTCTGATTTTCTCTGTTTTCTGCATCTAGAATGGTGCCTGGCATACTGTTGGTACTCAAGCCATGCTGAGAGAAGGAAATATAGCAAGGCACCTCCGAATCACAGCCCACACTCCTGTAAATTAACACTAAATACCTTGCACCAGGTTCCCATGATGACCCAAAGGAAGGCCTCAGGGACTCATGCAGTAGCTGCTCACTGAACCCAGCCCAATCTCCCTCATTCTGCACTGCCACAGCGAACTTCAACCTCATGAAAGGATTTCCCACTTTGCCTCGAGTCCCTGCAGCCTAGTGCTCCTTTCTGTCTCCTTCATTCTGCTGTAAACAAGAGTGCAGCCGCCCCATCCCCTGCGGCAATGGCATCAGAGGAGCAGGGATGGAAGCGTCCCTCTCCTCCTCCTCGCCCCCACCTCAGTTGATAGGCTCCAGTGAGCAGCATCAGCCCTGGTTTATTTTTAATCACACGATTACCCTGGGTCTTTGTCACTGAAACAGTTTAATTGGGAGCTGCATCCTCCTACGGCAGGGTGGAGGGGGCAAACTGCAGCCAGCATACCCAGAGGCAGAGTGCCAAGGAACAGGGCCTTGAGCTGGCCCCTTCCGGATCGAGTTCTGGCATCCAAAGCCAGCCTGGTCTCCAGAGAAAGATGGGGGAATGCTAAGGCACCCTGGAAAGCTGCCCCTTCAGGAGCTTTAGGTGTAGTCAAGTTCCATCCACTCATGTGGATCATGGAGATAGATGGCAACTGAGACCATTTTGAGGGACATGAAAGGGAAGGAATGAAAGTTACCATTATCTATCCATTCATACATCTATCCATCCATCCATGGATCATAGATCTATGTATCCATCCAAACATATACCCATCTATCTATGCACTCATCCATCCATCCATCCATCCGTCCGTCCATCCGTCCATCCATCCATCCATCCATCCATCCATCCATCCATCCACTTGTCCACTCATATGCCCATCCATCTATCTAGCCATCTACTATGCATCCAACCACTTGTTAATTCATCTACCCTCCATCACTCACCCACCATCCATCCATCCATCCATCCATCCATCCATCCATCCATCCATCCATCCAATCCACCCACCCACCCACAAACCTATCCACCCACCTAGCCATCACTCTACCCATCTTTCATCAATCCGTTCATCCATTCACACATCCATCCTTGTAACCATATACTATCCACACATCTATCCATCCATCCATCCCCATCTATCCATATGCTATGGATCTATCCATTCACCCGCCTACTCATGCATCTATCCATTCATAGATTCAGTCCACCCACCCAGCCATGCATGAATCCATCCACCCATTCACCCAGCCACCCAGCCACATATTCACTCATACGTCTATCTATCTATGTCACCGTCTATCCACCCATCCTTTCATTAATTCATTCATCCATCTACCTATCCATTTATTCATGTATCCATTCACCCTTCTACATACCCATCCATCCCCTTGCTCATTCGCCCATCTACTCACCCACACACCTATCCACTCATTTATTCTCCAGTCCATTCCTTCATCTATCTATCCATCCATTTGTTGTACCTTGCTACTAAGGCTGTAGTCTACCATGTCTGGAGCTTGCCACAAAATGAAGGACTCATTTTTCTTAGCAGGGCTTCCTCTTCTCTGCCTGATCTGGGGAGCCCAACTCCCTATCTTCTACTTGAGAAATGTCATGTAATCCTTGGTGAAATTACAGGTCCAAGTTACTGGAATGCCTCTCCATGCAAATGAGGTATCCCCCAAACCTTAAACTTCAGCCAGTGAAACTTCACCCTAAAAAGAACCCCTTTCTACTCTCTAAGGTTCATATATACAGCCCTTGATTCACCCTGAATAAAAAAGTGTATGTGAATACTATCTGAGAGAGCTGTTTATTGAATGTCATCTAAAAGAGCTGTATCACTGAATTCTTTGGAGAAGAGCTCCCCCCACCTGTTATGGACTTTGCTTCATCCTCCCCTCCCCCAACATGTATCCAGGCCCAAACATCTCAAGGGAAGAAGTGGACACAGAACTTGACTCCACTCCATCCTTCCCCACCTGGTGTGCAGCAGCACCTGAACACTTCAAGAAAAAGTAAAAACATATCCATTCATTTATTCACTCTTTAGTCCATCCATCCATCCATCCATCCATCCATCCATCCATCCATCCATCCATCCATGCATCCATCCATCCACCCACCCATCCAGCCAGCCTAGATATTCCTCCATAGTGCACTGTAAGCCTTTCTACACCATTAGGCTGATTCAAGTTCTGTTACCTACTTCATCTGTCCCATCCCATCCATCCACCCATCTTCTCAGTCCATGTGTCTATCCATGCATCCATCCAGCCCATTTCTCCCATCCATCCAGCCAGCCCATTTCTCCCATCCGTCCATCCATCCATCCATCCATCCATCCATCCATCCATCCATCCATCCATCCACCACCTACCCCATTCATTCTACATATTCAGCCATCTGTTTGTTTCATTTATCCATCTATCCATCCCATCCATCTACGCACCCATCTATTCCTCTGTTCCCAGTTATCCATCATCTCTTTCATCCCTCCATCTATCTAATTTATCTATCCATTTCATTATTTATCTAATCCATTTATTCATCTCTTTCCATGTATCCACACATCCACCCACCATCTCTTCATTGTACACCCATCTCTCTAACATTAAGCCCCTCTCTTTCCAGGAGATGCTGCCTCCCCACTGTTAATCATTTGTCCAGATGCTTTCTAAATCCCCCTGCGATGCTGTTGGCTTATTCCCTGCTAGAGTTCTAATGTTTTTTCTGTCTCACTCATCATTGTGACCTCAGTACCCTTGGGAGGTCAGAGACTAAGAGAACCATGTGCCTGGCGTGTGCGTGTGCGTGTGTGTTAGGCCCTACTGCCTGCAAATTCTCAGTAAGTGGCCATCATAAGAGCCACCTGGTTGTACTGAGGAGACACACTGACAAAGATAGAGCAAGGAGCAGAAAGCAAAGAGGCTCCATCTGGAGGATTCCTCTCTTATCTTCAGGATGTGGGCTTTGAGGGTAGGTACCGCAAAAGTTCAGAAGGACTGTGCAAGCACACATTGTTCTGGGTTTCTCCTTGTCCAGCTGCACCTTACCGAGTCTCCACTTCCTTATCTGTAGAGCGTGAGCACGGCAACTACCTCAATAGGAAGTTGTGCTAGCACTGGCCATGCACCCACCCAGGCAGCTGCAGGTTCTTACAGTCTTCCACTGGAGGCTGCTGCCTGCCCCTGTACTGCATCCTTTAGGTAGTCAGGAAACCAGACAGTCTGCAGGACTCTGTGTAACACAGCTCTTTCCCTTCTCCTGCAGAACTCCTATGCACTCTTCAGGACGGAGGTAGTGTCACCCACTGTGGCAGTCAAACTTCAGGATCTGTCCTTCCCCACCTTTCTCTCCATCTCCCATTTCCCTCTCTCCTTCATTCCTCCCTCACCCTCCCTACTTTCCTCTSTCCCTCCCTCCTTCCTCCCTCTCTCCCTCTGCTTTTCACAATCTAGTCTTTAAGTTTGAAGATGAAAAGCAGAAAGTAGGCTGAGCTTCCTGGTCTGAGGTGTGAACACTGAGGTATGAACAAGCAGACTCATGCTCCTGCCGCCACGGAGCTGTGCACGGCTGCCATGCCTTCCCTGTCACGGTGGCCTATATGCCTTCAAACCTGAGCTAGAATAACTCTCCCTTCCTTGAGTCACTCCTTGGCAGGTCAAGTATTTGTTCACAGTGACAAGGAAAGTAACCACAACACTGGGCACAAGGGTGCAGTGTGCCACCTCTTGTCCTTCAGGTATCATCACAGATCCTGGCCCACCCCGCCCAGTAACCCTGTTCCCCAGCCACCATGCCCTGTGGATGCTAGCTCAGGAATGCATTTCCACAACATCTTCCTTTTATCTGGAATGAGCTGTAGCAATAGCCCCGGTTGCTCTGTCTGAACCCAGGGAACTTGTCAAGCCCCAGCCCACATGCCTGCATGGTCCTCTGCCTGTGATGCCCTCTGACCCTTGAAAGCTACTCAACTCTGSTCTAGACCCTCATTCCACATCTACCCTCACCTTATGCCTGTGTTGCTTCAGCAGGGCYCCAGCAGCCACAGAGGAAGGGTCAAGAGCAARCTAAACCCAGGGTTAGCCTGTCATGAATGGGCAGGATCTTCAACCTGAGGTCTCTAGGCTCTCTTGCTGTCCCCCAAACCCATGTGCAGAAAAGGAGGCAAACTGGGCACAGCTTGTCCATAAACACAGTGGGACAAGAGTGTGGCATCCCAAGTCCCCATGGAGAAACAGGATGCAGTCTGACTCCTGTGAACCCTCCCTCCTGTGCTCTGCTCTGGGAACCTGGGCCTCTGACATGGTGTCTCCATTTTGCAGGGCCCTCATGGGGTTACATGAGGCTCTGCTGAGTGATGCCTTCATGGTTTTGGCCCCTGTCAGTATATTCCTGAGCGGACCCATCCTCATCCTCAGACCCTTCCCACGGGACCATGTGTGAGAAAAGGTCTCTCAGCAGGCATGAGTAAGTAAAGTATCATGATGTGAGGTCACTCAGGATTAAGCAGGTTGACCCTAATAACAATAGCAAGTGTCCTCCTAGGAGGGAAAGAGGGGTTCATACACAGAGAGTGAGGGCAGATGCGCACCAAGGCAGGAGGCTGCGGGATGCAGCTACAGTCTGAGGACACTTGGACCCTCTAGGAGGTAAGTAAGAGGCAGAAAGAACCACTCAAGGGGGTATGGGCTTTTCTCAGCTTCTGGCCCTCAGGATATGGGGTCAATTCCTTTTGTTCAAAATCTAGGCCATCAGGGCCCTCCTCTCATCCATAGTCATTTGCTTCACCAGTCCCTGGAGACTCCTGTGTCATCCAAGGATTAGGAACAGATCAGTGACAGAAGGGGCTTGAAGACTCAGAGCTCACACTATCCGTGAGCCCACACTTCTGGCTACCACACTGTCCAGGAAAAATGCCTATACCAGTTGGGGGGGCCCTCTCCACAGCCCATCCTCCTGTATCCCCTGCCCTGTATTCCCGAGAGTGCCACCGTCTCTGGCCAACCCTTTCTCTTCCACAGCATTAGAGACCTGTTCTTAGCCTTGCCACACTTCATCCTCCTGTTCTCCCTACTCTGACCTGAGCATTTGCCTCCTGCACTACATGGGCTGCTGGTTGCATCTTCCAGGCTCTAGAGCAGGGTCCCCACCACACAGCTGACCACAGCTGGACCTGTCCCGAATCTGGCTTTCTCCATGCAGAAGCTCAACTATTCTATAGCCATCCCATGAAAACCCAGCCAGTAACACATTTGCATGCTATTTTAAAACACCTTCCCAAGAGCCTTTTACAGAATTCTAATGTCCACAGATCCATGTCCTTCATCTGCTTTATAGCTGAGCAGAGGCAGGCTTGGCGATGAGCTCAAGGTCACACATAGCCCACGGTCAGCAGTAGAGGGGGGCTCTGATCTGGGAACCCCCTGATTTGCTCTCCTGAAGAGTCTGTAGCAGTCCCTGACTTACAGCTCTGAATTCACAATGATGAAAACCAGTCTGCATTTATAAAACCCCACTTCAGATACCAGACCAGTGACACGCGGTGACATGTGAGATGGTTCAGCACTATCCAGCTGCAACTTTCCTCTGTCTTTAGTTTCCTGGCTGCAGGAGGCTCCTTGGTGTGAAGTGATCCTTTTCTTTGATGTGTCTGGTACCTGACTTTCACTGAGGGTCAACGAAGTGCAGCCAGCCCCTCTCCATGCTCCTGGGCAGCAAGTCACAGTAAGAGAAGAGACGGCTGTGGGATGCTTTCAGGGTGGCTTATCCTCCTGACCGACTGCCCGCACAGCTGATCCCCTGTGAATCCTTCCGTGAGATACAGCAACAATCATGTCAACTCTAGAACAATAGGCTTCATGGAGTACATCTGCAAAGCCCGGGCGTTGTGGCCACAGGCTCAGGCTAAGCCACAAGGACATGTGCCAAATCCCTTTCAAGGCTTCCTTGAATTAGAACAGTCAGTAACAAGCAGCCTTTTCTTAAGAGTTGGAGCATAACCCCAGAGCCCTGAAGGAACACACCCTGTGCCCATGCGCGGCTCTCCATGAAGCACTTCTTCCCAGAAGAGCTCCATACTTGCTCTGCCAACCTCTCATTCTCCCCAACACCTTTCCAGGCCGAGGTGGGCCTCAGGCACACAGCCCCCACCTACTACCCACCACTTGTCTATCTTGGTTACTCAGCACTGTGCCTGACACAGTCGATGCCAATAGCCACTGGAGGTAGATCTAGAACGGGAAGAGGAGGAGGAAGACCACCATGCGGATCCTGAATGGGAATCACCTTACCCAGCCACTCCATCTCTTGATTAGAAAAACAGAGAAATTGTCTGAGGTCCACACAAAGGAGAAAGATACCAGTTCTTGGTGCCTAGTTTCTAGCTTCTAGTTTTTGGTCCCCAGAATTCAAGCTGCTCCCAGGATCCCCACCAGCAGAGCCAGCCATAGAGATACAGAATAGCTGGATAGTGTGTTCATACCACATACATTCCCCCCACAAGATGCTGCAATGGTAAGACTGGAAGCAAGTCCCCAGGGGTGAGTCTCTGAACCTGGGGTCTGAGCTAGTCAGCTCTGTCAACTTGACACAACTGAGAATCATCTGAGAAATAAATCTCCATTGAGGAGTTGCCTGGATCAGATTAACTTACGGCAAATCTATGGGGGACTGTCTTGACTGTTAACTAGCACAGCCCATTGTGGCTGGCATCATTCCCTAGGAGGGGTCTTCAGAACTATATAAGAGTAGAGAAAGCTGTCTTAAAGAACCAAGAAAGCAAGGATTCATTTGTTTTCTCTGCTTTTGACTGTGGACATGATACAACAGGCTGCTTGAGTTCCTGCCTTGACTTACCCAGAATTATGACCTGTAAGGAAAAACACCCTTTCCTTCCCAATGTTGTTTTTGTCAGGGTAATTAATTACAATCACCAAAGAGAAACTAGAACAATGTCCCTTTGGCTAGAGTGGGTAGGTCAAGAGCAGGCAGCTATGTGACTGCCAAGGTGTTGCTCCTTTCCACAGCTGGTGTAGATGCCTCACGGTCTCTGATGCTCCATTAGAGACTGCTGGCAGAGCCAGGGAGAGACRCATACCATAGAATCAGAGAGACTCGTAAGTGCCTGGGTGCCTAGTTTTCTCATCACACTGACTGGAGGCTGTCCCAGAATGAAATGAGGAGGTGGCAGACATCCTGGGCATAACCTCAGAGGAACTCTTGTGATACAAGTCTGAAGGCCTGAGTCCAATTGTGGAATCAGGTAAGGGTGGAGAAGAGAATAGATTTCCACAAAGTTGCCCTTTGACTGTCAAAGTGCACATCTACACAATAATTAATAGTAATAGTAATAATAATAATAATAATAATAATAATAATAATAATAATAATCACAACAATATTATAATTTAAAAATCAGAAAAAGATAAAGAAGAAAGTACMAAGAGACCAGCTAGTGAGACATCTCAGTGCRTAGCAGTGCTTGCTGCCAAGTTGGATACCCTGAGTATAATACCTGGGACCCACGTGGTGGAACCAGCTCCTACAAGTTGTCCCCTGCCCCTGACTTGCATACATACACAAAATAAATCTAAAAAAAAATAAGACAGAACATACTACAAGTAACTCTGGATAACTTCTATCATTTCAGCTGTACAGGTGGAATCTTTGAAAGTAACAGACCTTCAAAACTCCCCACTGAAGAAACAGCACAAGGTGCCTTATCCCGACCCAGACGGGACCAAGGGTGTAGTTTAGGAACCATCTAAAGGAGACTTCTTCAGCGGCATGTGTATTGGTGGATTCTGCCACACACCCCTTGCCTTTTCAGTCTTGATGGACTGGGTTCTCTGAACTGTGAGTAAACTAAACCCTTCCTCCTTTATGTCACACCTTGCCAGACATTTGGTCACAGCAAGGGAAAAGTATCAACACATGACAGTATCTTGACATCAAGGCAGACAAAGGCATGAGAAAAGTCAAGACCGTGAGAGGTTAACAAAGGAGGTTTGCAATTCTGAAGCTAGCCTGGGCTACATGGAAAGAGCCTGTCGTAAAGACAGAAAGGAAAAAAATGTTATCATTTTTAGGAAACTAAATACAAAGACTCTCACCAAAGTCCTCTCACCAAAGGAAGTGAAATTCAGCAATATAGAAAGGGGGAAGTGTGTCACTGTCAGGTCCAGTTTATCCCAG
This sequence comes from Apodemus speciosus, assembly GCA_002335545.1. NCBI lineage: Eukaryota > Metazoa > Chordata > Mammalia > Rodentia > Muridae > Apodemus > Apodemus speciosus. The sequence goes on from BDUI01010274.1 coordinate 34,537, forward strand.
GAATGCAAGTTTGCTTCTGAGCAGCTCTGTACATGACAGCACAGGAGCTTTGCACCCCAACCAATCTATTTCTGTTAAAATTTACTAAGTTGAAGGTGCACAGAGTGCCCCTGACCTTTGGCATCTGCCACTGAAGTCAACAGCATACCATACCACAGAGTTGGCTGTTGTCTTTGCAACCAGACTCACTGCAAACTGCATTCATCACCATTGCCCATCACTGCAGAAGTTCCCACGATCCCATGTCACCAGCACAGGCTTACAATTCAAAATACTGTGTCTACCAAGTACCTATTATTTCCATGTCATTAGTAAAATAAAATTAAAAAAAATCACTAACCAAGGCCTGTCTGGCCCGAAAGTCCAGTGGATATAAACTATAAACAAATGAAGAAAAGTGAGATTTTAGCCAGGGCTGCAGACCACATGCTTGAGGGAATTCCTGACAACAYCATGGTACACCTGGTCACAGACCTTTTGCTGTGGTCATGTAGAGCCAGGCCCCAGGCCCACACCCCACACGTAGTTGCTATGAAGCCTGGGGAAATCCAGACTCAGCAAGCAAACCACAGGTTTTGGATCATCAGGCCAGTGATGACCTGAATACATGGGCCGATGACATCAGTGGGGATAAGATTCAGGTGCCCAGCCAGTGCGACCTCCAAGACACATCCTGTTGCCCACACATGTCAGCTTCTGGGGAGGGCAGTACCAATGCGTAGCATGAGAATGAACACATCCCTGAATGTGGAGAGACACTGACTATGGTGACATTTTAGGTCTCCAAGGATACAATACTAATCCCAGAGTGATAGTAACTATGAGGATGGACTACTAACAAGATAACAATAATATACTAATATAATAATAATAACAATAACAACAACAACAATATTATAATAATAATAATAATAATAATAATAATAATAATAATAATAATAGATTGATATCAGCAGTGACATATCTGAAGTGCAGTCAGCCCTGGGCACCCACAGGTTTTACATCCACTGATTCAACCAGCTACATATAGAAAATATTAAACAAAATGCTGTAGACAAATAAACTAACAAAGAGATTTCTTTCCTCATAATTTTTCCCTGAGTGACATGGTGAAGGGGTGGGCTAAAGAGCATGGTGTTCAGCATGCAGGCCCCAAATCATATCCCCAATGTCCATATAAAAAGCCATACATGGTGGTACATGCCAGCTATGATCCCAGCCCCAGGAAGAAGAGACAGGTAGCTTGCTGGCCAGCTGGTACAGTGGAATCTGTGATGCCAGGCTCAGTGAGAGACCCTGTCTTAAAACACGAAGTGGAGATGGATTAAGAAAGATGCTAACATTGACCTCTGGCCTCTATATGCAACGGGTCTGCACCACACAACGTCTACACCCACCCCAATACAACAGGATGTTAAGTATTACAAGCTATGAAGAGCTGACTCACAATGTATGGGAAGACTGAGAAAAACATACACATGCAGTAAGCCATTTCCCATAGGAGACTGGGGCATCTGTGGAATTTGGTTCTCTGGGGTCCTGGAGCCTATCCCTTGAGGATGCCAGGAAACAAGTTTTGGAATGCCTTGCTCATGCCTTGTTTGTAAACACCAAGTTCAGTGGCACACATGAACAAAACTCAACCACCCCTATCAATAACCACTACCATTACACCAGTGAGGGGGTGTGGGGTGGTGGTGCTGGTGATTTCTCCTGCCTGCTCAGTTGATGCTAACAAGTAAACCTAATGGTTCTGGGTGTGGGAAACTGAGACACTGAGAGGGCAAGTGCCCTTGTGAGAGGTCACACACTAGTCGAGGTTGAAGGTGGGTTTGAATCTGGGTAAAGGAGTCCAGCTACCCATCCAGGCTGGTGGGCCCTCATCACTGCAGAGGCCCACGCCAGGCTGCTCCAGGGAGGATGCTGGCTAGAGGGACTGCATAGACACACACCTGCCCCATATTGCAGAAACATTCAGAACAGATTAAAGTCCTCTAGGCTTTCTGTCTGTTTCACAAGGGTATCTCGGTATCCCTGCTGACCCCTCCAACCTCACTGCCTATAGACCACCCATTCATTCCCTCAGTATCCCTGACACACACTGATTCCACACCTGAAACAAGCCAGAGTCCCTCTTGGTGTGTCTGTCCCCAGTCCAGTCTGGGTCTACATAGACAGCAGCACGATCACAGGTCTGGGTGCAGTCGACAGGCTAGATGGTTCTTCCTAAATGTCTTCCCACTGGGCTTCTTAGCATAGGCTGGTCCCTGATGCCCCTCAGTAGTCAGGCTGGCCACCATCTCTTCTTGGTTTCTGCACCCAGAGCCTGCCATCTAGTGGCGAGAAGTGGGACATGCATCAGGGAGCTGGTTCCCAAGCAGGCTCCCCTAAAGACAGGGATTAAAAGTTCTGCAGCCTCCTTAGGAGGTCAGGCAGGTCTGTGCAACCATGGGAAGCCACTCAACCTCTCTGGGCTTTACCACCATTGATGGCCACACAAAGCTGAATACTGGCTGCCAGGATTAAGGGCTATGTCTGCAGCCCCAGTGTGAAAGTAATATATGCCATACCCTCAGTCTCCCAGAAGCCCGTACACTGGGCAAAGCTGGAAGCCTTCCTGACTGAGCATAGGCATATCCTCCTGTGGCTGAGGTAAGCTGCCTACCTAGATATCCGGGTTTTAGTTATAAAGATTATTGGAAAACGCAAGAATAGCCATGCGGCCTCCCTGAGCAAATGCCCACTGGGGCCCTGGAGTGCAGAGAGGTGGGCCAGGGGTGTGTGGAGGAGTGTGTGGTGGGATTCTCCCTCTGCATGGTGCATGTACACAGGGTATCCCCTTGTATTCCTTGGTCACCCTCCCCAGGAAAAGCAGTGAGGCCTCTGTTCCACTCAAATCTCACCTCCAGCCGAGTGGGCCAATGGCCTGGCTACCTTCAACTGGTCCTTGGGTTCCTGGGTCTGGGAAGGCTTCATGGGCCAACATGACAGGTGTCAACCCACTGTAGCGGTGTATCATGGAAGATGTCATGTTAGTGAGATAGGGTAGGAATCCTCCTGCACAGTGTTTATGCTCCTCACCTGCCCTCAAGGCTTGAGTGGCTCCTGTTCTGCCTGTCTCTTAAAATGGCTACCGGAGATCAGGAATTCAGCATACCAACGTTGGCTGCTGTTATAGTCATTCAGACTATAGAGTGGGATTCCAAATTCCCAAGACTGCCACCCTAATGAAGAGGGCCTTGGAGAACCCTGGGCCTGTGTTCAGGAGCTGAGATGTTCCTTCTCCTGAGCAGCTGGTGCCTAGCCCTGCTGAAGCAGTGCCCAGGGCTCTGTTCTAACTCTGTAGACCATGAGCACAGAGCCCTCGCCTTGTTTCCTGGAGTCTAAGCTGTTGACTGGGCAGTGGCGGAACCACAGCCCTGACTGCTGAGGCTCCCGTGAGCGTCCCCGCATGGCTGATCTGTCCAGGGCGGCACGTGCTCTGTCCTGGTGTAGGCCATTCAGAGCTGTGTGGAATCCTGCAGCATCTGCCTGTTCTCCACATGGGTGTCCCACCTGTGTTMCTGTGACCAATCTCAGACAACAATACAACTCCGTGCTGAGTCCCCCAGGTCCTTCAGAGAACCTGGGGATGTATGATGAGTGTTGGGGACTACTGTGACATCAGTGGCTTAAGTGGTTTTCAAAGAGCTATGGAAATACATTGCCACAGACAGGGTACCTCACATGTAAGTATCTCACATTCCAGAGTAGACACCAAACTCGGGCATGGCCAGGCCTGTCCCTTCCACAAGTTCTAATGAGTCTGTTCCAGCTCCGTTTCAGCTTCTGGGGACTGCCAATAGCCCTTGCTGTCCCCTGGCAGGTGGCTAGGCATTCCAGTCCCTCCACTCTCATGTACCTCTGTGTCTTTCTTGCCTCTTCTCTCTCTCTCACTTGACACAGTCTGCCAACACTGGCCAGCAGCTCCAGTTCCTGTGTTCCTGAGGGCTTTCCCAGCAGCCTCCACGGAGCTGGCTGTACACATATCCATGGCACCCAGTTTTTATTTCTTCTTAATTTATTTTTTAAAAATCACATTTTAATTTATGTGGTGTGTATGTGGGTGTATTGTCACAGCTCGAATGAGTAGGTCAGAGGACAACTTGTGGGAGTCAGTTTTCTCCTACCATACGGGTTCACAGGACTGAACTTAGGTCATCAGGTTTAGATGGCAAGTGCCTTTTCCTCACGACCCATCTCACTGGCCCTACCTTCTTGCAAAGACTCCTGCTACTTACTGAGGTTTAAGAAAACTGGCTAGATCTGCAACATCTGCCTTCTGTGGCGTTGGGCATGGGATACAGGGCCTTGCACATGCCAGCCTCTACCTCACGGCCCTCTCCCTGCTTTTGAGACAAGAACTTGCTATGAAGCCAAGGCACATTTCTAACCTGGTCTCCCAAGGACTAGGTTATGGGTGTATACGTGTATACAGCCATGCCTGGCCCTCTTTTTCCTCATGGGGCAATTGTTGCAGGATATGGGGGTGGGGAGGTATAGGGCTCTCAGTTCCCAACAGGTGTGCAAGAAGACTCAATGGGTCATCATAGGGATCAACGCCGAGAACAGTCATGGCATTTAGTCCAGTGACCTGTCCTCCAGGGCACTGTGCACCTGTCTTGGAGAGCTGGGCAGAGGTGCCCATGGTCTGGAGGACTTCCGACTATATCGTATCTATGGCCTGCAGGTGGGAAGGGGCCAACCAGGCCCTGGAGGGTGAATGAATAGGATTCAAAGTGTGGGGCAGAGACAGAGGTGTGCTTCACATGCTGAGCTGTCAGGGAGGAGGGATGGTAGCGGGCAGGGCTTTGGTGTTTTAGAAAATGTTATGAAGCTACCAGGTGTGGCCTGAACTGTTCCCCAGCCTTTAAACCCTGAAGCCCTGGCCCTCGTGGGCCAGCCTTTGGGAGAAGACTTTGGGCTAGACAGCTTATGAAGGTGGGTATTTCATGAGGAGGGGAGTGTCTTTATGAAAACCATCACCAGCCAGGTAAGGTGCTGCCTGCATCCCAGCACTTAGGAGGCTAAGGCTGGGAGATCTCAGGTTTGAATCCTGCCTGGGCTATATGGTGAGACCCAGTCTCACAGAAAAGGGTAAAAGGCTCTGGAGGAAAAGAGTATCAGGAGATGACCTCTGGCCTTCACATGAATATTTGCATGTGTGCACCCACATGAATACACACACACACACACACACACACACACACACACACACACACACACACACACAGGCACTTTAAATAAATAAATGGCCAAGTCGTGTTCTCCATGATCAAGTGCTTTCCCTCCATTCAGAAGAATACCAGCGGCCAGTCTCCCTGCCTTTTGGCATATATTGGTTTGAATAAGAATGACCCCACAGGCTCATATATTTGAATGCTTAGTCACCAAGGAGCGGTACAATCTGAAAGGATTAGAAGGATTAGAAGGTATGCCTTCTTGGAGGAAGTGTGACACTAGGTGTGGACTTTGAGATTTCCAAAGCGCATGCCCAGCCCAGTGTCTGCCTCTCTGCCTGCAGATCAGGACACAGCTCTCAACGACTTCTCCTGCCTGCCTGCTGCCATGCTCCTTGCCATGATGATAATGAGCTAAGCCTCTGAACTGTAAGCAAATCCCAAATGCTTTCTTATAAGAGTTGCCTTGGTCATGGTGTCTCTTCACAGCAATAGAATAGTGACTAAGACAGGATCCATATGAGGATATAGTGAGAAGGCAGCCATCTGTGACCCAGAGGGTGAGCCCTTCCCAGACCCAACCCCTTCGCCCCGCCCCCCCATCAAAGTATTCTCCCCCATCAAAGTATTCTATCAATCTGATTCCTACAACTTTTGTCACAGCAGCTGGGCTGAGGGACTACTCCTCTTCATGTGGGCAGATGGGTAGAGGCAGAGCCTGTGCACTGTGGGGACATCAACACCACTCCCTGCCTACCTAGGCCCATAGCACTGGCTCCACGGTCTGGAAAGAAAGCTGGAGGCTGGGCACTGTGTGTGCTAGATGGCTGGGCACCAGCAGGGGGCGCTCTTTAAGTGGGCCTTCAAGCTTACCTGTCATGGTCCACAGGGTAGCTCTTGGCCTCATGAAGCCCTGGGGAAACTATCTGAGTCTGAGTCCCCAAACTAGGTGGGACCTAGGGGCTGTAGTTCTCCTGAGTTCCTAGGTCTGGAATGCTCCTGGAGAGCCACAACTGCGTTCAGCAAGCTTTGTTAGTATCTGTCCTCCCGAGGTCTCCAAGCATCATCGTGATCAGAATGTAACTCACAAGATGGAGGGACCCCTGGGGAAGCTGAGCATTGAGCTGTGGCCAAGAGAGATCTGCTCTGTGTCCAAGTGATTAATAGGCTTCTGGGTGGCCAGGAGCTCCAGACTCTAACAATTTCCATGCTAGATTCGGGGGCTAAGCATTACTGGGCAGGGCTTAGAGATGGTGTCTGGGGTGTGCAGGGGTGTTCTTCCACCTAAATCCAGTCTGTGGGACAAAGCCAGGACCCTGCAAGGGGAAACACAGGCCCAGCCCCAGGCCCATCGGCCTCCAAACAGTTATCTGGCCCAGTTTCTCAGTACCTGACATCTGGGTGGCTGGGGCTCTGTGTTCTTCGGAACAAGTGCCACACTCCCCGAGAGAGGGCGTAGGGAAGCAGCTGAGTCTACTTTCTATTGCTGTGGACACATTAGCCGGGCCTCAAGAGTCTATAAAGCACAGGGGTTTGTGTGGGCCTTAGGTCTGGAAGTTGAAAGTCTGGGAAACTGACTGGCATCTGTCTGGCACCTGGCAAGGGGCTCTTGCCAGGTCATCACACAGCCAAGGACACCACATGGGAACAGAAGAAGTATGTCAGGGTCTTTTCAAGAGCCACCGCAAGGTCTTCCTTGTGATCTCATCTGATTTCACTCCCTAGCAAAGGTTTCACATCCAAATGCCACAGGCTTGTTATTCCGGGCTAAGATTTTCTACACATGAACATCCAGCAAACCTCAGCAGGACTAAAGCCACCTGCCCTCCTCAGCGGCCATAAACCCTTTCAATGTCTGCAGGAGAAAGGGAAGTGGAGGTCAAGGTGGTGGAGAGGAAGAGGAAGAAGAGGAAGAGGGGAGAACAAAGAGGAGGGGGAGAGGCAGGAACAGGTTGTGGCTTTGTTTGAAACGCTCAGAATGTATGCAGGTGGCAGGGCATGTCATTCCAAAGTCATGGCTGGTGGCCAGAACACAAGCCCAAAACACGCAGCCTGCACACAACCCTGGGGCTGCCTGGAGCCTTCCACCAGCCCCTCAGCTCCTCACACTTCCTTCCCTGCCTGGGCCTGCTACTAGTTTATGGTGTCAGCACTGACATGAAATGTTGCTACTCTAAACTGCTAGCATTGCATCAGGGCTGCAGGACACAGCTACTCTTCCTGTGTTGGCAACCAAGAAGACAAGTTTCCCATCCACTGACCTGTCAATCACCCATCTATTCATTCATAAATCAATCCATCCATTCACCTGTCCATCCATCATCCCACCCAYCCATCCATCCATCCATCCATCCATCCATCCATCCATCCATCCATCCATCCGTATGTCCATTGGTCCATTTACCTACCCTCAACCATTCAGCCATCGATCTCCCCACTCCTTTGCCTCTCCCTCCCTATCTTTATTCCAACCATCATGTGACTTCCTCAGACTGTGTCCATGCCATGTTCCTTGCTGGCAGGTGCTGAGGCCTCACCAAGAGGATTATACATAGTTCAGCTGHGGAGGCTGTTTCAGGCACCAGAGGGTGAAGAGTGGTAAATGACAAAGACAAACCACTGAATGGGGCATCTGGGGTCCATGGCTGGGACAGCTCCACCCTGCTACAGAGGAGTAGGATCAAAATAGTAAGTGGGCAGGGGTGGGGGGTGGAGTAGGGGTAGGTAGAGAAGGAGTATGAGTTTGGCCTGCCAGAGCCCATTTACTACCTTCTGGAGGAGATACCCAAGTCCTAAACTCAGCTCACACTCCTGAATTACCATTGCCAGCCCCACCTTCTCTCTTGGCCAACTGGACCAAGAGAGTCAAGGTTAGTCAGATGAGCCACAAGGAGATTAGATCCTCACGGTGACCAGAGAGGATGCTCTATGCCACACACAACTGCCACAACTGTGTCAGAACAGTCCCTCATCAGCCTGATACCACTACTGGCCACTTCCACATGGCTTAGAGAGGACCAACCAAAGGACTCCGCGCAGAAAAGCAGACAGGTGAGGTACACAGAGAATGCTGACCTCCTGGATCTAGCCATGTCTCAGGCTATTGATCTTGAATCTGAAAACTGTGTAATCCCTCTGCAGCTTCAGCCTGGGTGGGACGCTGGTCAGTTGTAAGCAGGAGGTCTCACTAAATCACATGTGGCTCTGAGAGGCAGGGTCCCACTGAGGCTAGTGTAGGCATCTGGAATCTGTGCTCAGGCCCCCAGGTGGCCATTTGGCCCTTCCTCATAGACAGGCTCCACCTTGAGTGCTGCCTGGTGTGAATTCAGCTGTGGTCTCACCTGAAGCATCACACTGCTTTTATCACACAGTGATATCTTACACCAATGTCCTGACCCGCTCTGGAGTGTGAGAGGACGTGATGTAGATGGAGGAGAACACTGAGGAAATGAGAAGAGGGGATTGGCCAGAGGTTTTAAAGCCCTTTCTAATATCTAGTCTTCTATTCATCTGCCAGTAGCAGCTCAAAACCCCATAAAACATCATGTCATGGCTGATAGCCCATAGCTAGACATGTCCTTAAGAGAGGGTGTTTTCTTTTCCTTTCTTTTCTTTTTCTCTTTTCTTTTTAGGGGGGGAGTCCTTCTTCCTTTACTAGATGTGATGGCTGGAATCTATGCACCCATTGGGCAGTTTATTACGGATTTCAGAACAGCAAGAAGAGAAGAGACTGGGTCCCTGTAAGTTTAGCATCTCTGTTCCAGCTCTGGGCTGTCTCCTTTTGTCTTCTGGAACAGAGAAGAAACGAACTCTATCTCATTCAAACCACGGCTCCTTGGTGCTTTCCCGCTATGAGTAAAGCCAGTCCGATGCTGCGTGGACATTGCGGCGTCACAGCCAGCATGTCACAGGTACTCTAGCAGAGGGCAAGGGCCAGGGCAGAAGAGAAGAGCAGGCCTGAACAGGGAGGGAGACTTGGGGTTTACATCAGTTTTAAAGCATCTTGAGGCCTAGAGCACCATCCTCCCAAATATCAAATAGTTTCCACTTGAAGCAACCACAGTGCCGGGCCAACTAAAGCCAGCCCCCGGGACAGGGACAGAGCCCTCCGGCCACGGCGCTGTGTCATGGAGGAGTGTTCCCCACTCACTAAATGTACCTGTCAGTTTCTTTGGTGTTTCATAACAACCGTTTCATCACCTAATTTTAGTGGCAACGCTTCTGCTCCCATCAGTGATCACTTGGAGAAGCTTCTGGGATTCTTGGCAGACAAAACGACAAGCAAGTTTTCAGCGGCAGAAGCCGGCTGATTCTTAGCCACACTGAATTCTAAATCTGTGTCACGTTCCTTAGAAAATAACTGGCTGTCTCTAAGACGCACTGTCATTCTTCTGGTTTCCATGGCAGGAGTCTATAGTGGGCCTACTGTGTGCCAGGCGAGGACATGCCAGGTAGGTCCTGCCCTAGGGAGTGTACAGATGAGGACAAGCACACAGATGTGGCTCTGCCTTTATGCCATGGATAGGAATGCAAATGCCAGGCCAGGCCTGAAAGCTCTGCCCAAGAGACAGCAGCCATAGGTGGCTCCCTCTGCAGGAAGAACAGGGATTTGGGGCCGGGGAGATAATTCATTTGTTAATGCATTGCTGCACAAACACAAGGACCCGACTTTAAGTCCAAGGACCTYTTTGAAATAGGGCCAGTGCGTGACTGGAGATATGGATTAGTCGTTAAACTCACTGGCTGTTCTTCCAGAGACCTGGTTCAGTTCCCAGCACCCACAAGGCAGCTCACAACCACCTGTAACTCATAGTTCTCTGATGCCTTCTTCTGGCCTCTCAGGATCTCGTGTGTACATGATGTACATAGAACTACAGAGGCACACACATGTAAATAAACAAACACATACACATATAAATAAATACATAAATAAATAAATAAATAAATARATAGATAGATAAATAAATAATTTTTAGAAGGTTGCTAGGCATATTGTCACATGCCTTTAATCCAAAAAACTCAGGGAGCAAAGACAGGCAGATGCCAGCCTGGTCTGCATAGTAAGTTCTAAGCCAGCCTAGGCTACATAGGGTACCTGCAAGCCTAGACCCAGAGAGGAAGAGACAGGTGTATTCCTGGGGCTCACTGGGTCTAGCCTAATAATTGATGAGTTTTAGGCCAGAGAGATACTCTGTCTCAGACAACAATGTGGAACATGTCCTAAGGAGGAACAGCTGAGGTTGACCAGTTAACCCTGCACACACACACACACACACACACACACACACACACACACACACAGAGAGAGAGAGAGAGAGAGAGAGAGAGAGAGAGAGAGAGAGAGATTTTCCCCCACATGTATATGCACACACATATGCAAGCACAATTCTAGAGCATGGCAACATTTTTACCATAAAAGTTTAACATGGCAACTCTATTTCTACAAAATTATCAGCCCTGAGACACTGAGGCCAGGAAATCTAAATCCTCTTATGCTACTGGGCAGATGAGTCCTCAGACATGCATGGAGGGAGGCACCTGGCCTTAGGAAGAAGGAGTTTCATACTTGAAGGGGCTCAGAGGACATGGTGCTGAGTGACAAAACCTGACCATGGGGTCTGGGCTGTCCCCAGAGCCAGTAGCCGAATGCAGCTAGCTCCTGGCGTGTGGACAGGAATCCCTCCTCACGTTCAGGATGGATGTTTGTGGAGCCTGGATACCCCCACAGGACTCTGAGGCAGTGAGCGAGAGGTCATGATCAAGGGAGATAAAGTGCTGCTACTCCTGAGAGACAGAAGAAGAGTGGCCCAAAGAAACCATAAAAGCCAAGGAGGCCTCGTGCCATGAAGAGAGGGGAAAGGGCTAGAGGGGTGCTGGGCCTGCAGGGGAAGAGAAGGACCCCCACCCTGCCCCATTCTTTCTCTGCTGAGGTAGGAGGGGTCAGCCAGGGCAGCCCAATGGGAAGATCCTTGGCGCCTGGAACAGCACGGGCAGCCCTCAGTGCTCTGAGTCTGGTTTGCAGAGAGGCGTGGGACATCCTGGTGCTTTGCTCCTTGTTCGGACAGATGGAAGCCTCGAACTTTAGGAGTCAGGCTGTTCCTGCAGCCTTTGCTTGGCATCTTCATCTGCAGACTGCATTCTGACTGTTTCCCAAAGCAAGGGAGATGGCTTCCAACTGGGGCCAGTGAGATAGCTGAGCTGGGATAAAGGCACTTGCCTCTGAGTTTGACCACTGGAGTTCTCTCCCTGGGCCCCATAAGGTCGAAAGAGACTGAACAGCTGTAAGCTGGTTTCCCTGCAGGCCTCACTTGTAGGAGTGATAAAGTGGTGGGGACAGCCTGGGGCAGCAAGGAGTGTGGAAAAGAAAGGAGGGCAGGGTGGGAGGGGGCAGTGGTAGTAGCTGCTGTCACAAAACAGAGCTGTCACCATTGAGCGGGGATCTTCATGACATTTCTGGGCAGACCTGGCCAGCAAGATGGGTGGAAGGAAACCCTGAGTGTTCATACTTGCTTAAGCCTCTATGCGGGAGGCAACTCTCCCTTCATTCCCTGCCTCTGCCTTTGGTGTCATGGTACCCTCTGGGATTGGCTAAGTATCTTGCTGAAGGGAGAGGGCACCTCGATATCTCTGCATCTCCCTTACAGACCCTTCCTAAGTGATGGCCACTTATCATCAGCCTGTACTGGCCTACTCGGCAGGCCCAGGTTCACAGGAAAATATGCCTTTCCCCATGTCACYCAGTGTCAGACTTCCTGCCTGGAATGCCGCTCCAGGCATCAAGCAGCCTCTGTTGGCCRRKAGGGGGTAGGAGAGTAAGTGACTAGGGGCCTTCTCTGCCTGGAGGGGGAGCACTGCCTGCATCAGGCCAGGAAACCTCAGCTCCTGGAGAAAGTGGGTCAGCCGATTCCCTCAGCGGCCACAGCTCTGCTGCTCTTCTTTGCTCTTGGAAGCGGCCCCGTTTGGATGACAAATGAGGCAGTCACCCTGGCAATCAGACTCCTTCTAGGACTGTCCACGAGGGAAGCCGGAGTTTCAGGAATGGGAACTGGGTCAGGTCGTCACCAGGGCTTTGTATCTGTGCCAGAACTCAAGGACAGCTYTGCCCCAAATAGTACAGGAGTCGGGTATCCACCTGACTGCTGGGCAGACACAGTGAGCCTGTGTGGAGCATGCCTCCRGCTTCAGAAATGGGGCRGAAACCAATGCACACTCATGCACATGTGTCCAGATATAAAGGACATGCACACGCATGTACAGGTATAAATCCTATGCACATACAAACAGGTGCAAGCACCAAGCATGTGAACATATGTGTAGATGAACTGTGTGTG
>BDUI01010275.1:20915-52583 GCA_002335545.1 Apodemus speciosus
TAAAAGCTCACACACATTCATAAATGCATCCAATTCTCTCACATACACACACCTACACACTCACATAATGGATAAAAACCAGCTGTACTTCTATGGTTACTACTTTCCCATGAAAGCAATACCTGGTGTTCTAAAGTAAAGTAAATCATGGGTAGCTGTTTGCAAAAAAGCCACTGAAAGTAAAAATCCTGTCACAGAACAGCAGCTTCTCAGCTTAGGGTGGGAAGAGAACACACCATTTGAAAGATATGGCCTGTGCTATCAGTTAGCTCCCACCTTGAAGAAAAGAGGGAGGGAGGGAGGGAGGTCTTGCTCAGTGGTTAGGAGCACTGCTTGTACTTCCAAAAGCCCCAGGTCTGATTCCCAGCACCCACATGGCAGCTYACAACTTTTTGTAACTCCAGTTCCAGGGAGATCTGACACCCTCTTCTACATTTCTAGAGCACCATGCATGCTATGTGRGTTTTAGGCAAATATTAAGCCAAAGCACCTATACACATAAAAAATAAATTAATTAAAATAAAAAACGTACGCTGGGAACTCTGAAATAACTGAAATGCAATCTGGGTGAAAGTTACATACTGACAAAATTCAAGATGACCATCAGCAGATAATGAATAAATAACTATATTTTTGTACCACTTTCCCAAGTTTTTTGTTTTGATTTATTCACAAAACAACAGGGCATTTGTATGCTTGTTTGCATATCATTTGCAGGCATGTACAGTTTACTTACAGATATGAGACAAAAACTCTGGATAAAAAGGAAGAATGTAGTGTATTCCAYGAATGTAAAAAGTAAATTTTGAGTTTCCCTGATAGAAGTTTCTGGTCACAATTTCTAACACATTCACTTTTAAAAGAAAAAAATTATTTGTGAGTAACAACTAATTTGAAGGTCATGATGAAAATATTATATTTATAAATTGTATTACTCTTCATGCTAACATATTCCATTATAGAAAGAATGATATAGCTGTTTGGAAGTATTATAAACTGGCAGATCTTGTTTTATATAAAATGAAATGCCAAAAAATATTAAACATCATCAGTATCTTTTTAAAAGGTTGTAAGGAATGCATTGTTACTATTGCTTTTGTAACAACCCAAGCTAGACATACTCACCATTCCTCACTATAACTACCCACAGTTATCTTTTTCCTAACAGCTACAGTACAGGTGGCAAAGCTGTAATGAGAAACTCAACCCTTTTCCTTTATCAGTAGTAGCTGGCTCCTGTCCACACGGAGGCCTTTTTTCTCAACCATCAAGTGGAAGGAAAAATAAAAGCAAGGCTACAGAGAGGACAGGAAGATGGGTCGATATTAATATCAACAAACGCTGCACTTGAAACCTCATATCCCCTTATGCCCTTATGTACTTATGTAAATTTAGCTACTTAAAAGTCAAATTTTAATCACCTAGGTGAAATTATCCTCAAATTTTAGGGCCCAAAGGGCTCAAGTGCTAACTAAAAATATAGATTCCAAGGTCTCTTTAGCTAATAGGCTATGGTTTAGGTAGAAAAGAATCTGTATTTTAAATAAGCAGCTGAAGACTTTTATGTGTTCTCTATCAGACTGACTGGTTAGAATCTAGCACCTAACACTTCAGTGCAGAGTTATACAAGTGACACAACTGAAGAAACTGTAGGCTCTGATGAATTCAGAAAAGTACAATGTATATCCTGGATCTTAAGGGCCACAGAATAAGCAGTTAACAATCTCAAAGCATTTACAAGCTTCTTCCAGCTTAGATTACCTATGATCTCCAAGGGTACATGAACATTGCTTTTAGTACTGCTACAACAGTTAACCCTTGACCATCCTGTCACTGTTATGCTTTTAGGACTGGGTTTTCCCACTCTCATCTAATTCATTTCACAAAGCCTATATTAACTTATGTTGTTAGTGCATCACTAAAATGGAATTTCTTTTTTGTTTTTTCACTCTTTAATATTTGTAGTTAAACAACAGCTGCCAATTGTGGAGCTTTTGGTAGATATAAGGCTACATGCTAAGTACTTATAGCAGTTTTAGCACAACTTCATTAGCATCCATATCAGAGATAAGACAACAGGACACTCCCAGGAACACATTATTTTTTACAAAGACASAGAGCAAGTTGGAAAAGCAACACTGCAGTGGTTTGCAGATGACATCAATACTCATTTAGAAATTTAATTAAAATAGTTGTAAATGACTAAGAGTTTGGCATGGAAGTATATTCTAGAACCCAAGACTACTTTTTAGTTAGCTCATATTAGAAGAATGGAAATAGTATTCTTATCATTTATTATGAAAAAATAAAAATAGCATGTACCCATAAATCCTGTCATTAGCAATCTNCACATGTATAGCCCAGAAGAGGGTATCAGATCTCTCACAGCTGGAGTTGCTGGAATGTTCAGAGTGCCAGGCTTCTTATATGGTTCCTGGGATCTGAACTCTGGTCCTCCTGATTACTCAGCAAGTATGTGTAGCAACTGAGTCATCTCTCCAGCCTGAATGCTTTTAATCATTGTTTTGGAATGTACTGTTTATTGTGGGAAAACATAATTAAGGTGAAGCCCAGCACTGTGCTAACAGTAGCCAAACACATCTCTGATTACAGCATCTCTTGATTGCATCAAGGGGTAATGGCGGGTGAGTGACCTCTACTTTTCAAGGTTTGTGTTAGATGTTCTCTGTGATGTTCAGATACAATTGTGAAACTAACAGCTCGTTCCTCGGAGTATGTCTCTGCTGTTAAGCTGCACGTGACTGCCAGTCTTGCCTTTTAATGAACATGATAAGGTAATAACCATTCTGAATTAATAGTTTTGTAAATGGCAGTACCATGTGGCAGTACCATTTAACTTGGAAACAAAGAGACATGAATTCTAGAGTTAAGGAATCTACAAGTTTTCACTGATATGAATCAATGAAGAAGACAAATAAGAGAAATTTAATATAAAATTCCAGTGAGCAAATGGGAAAAAAAAAAGGATACCATTAAATTCACCTCCTGGCAACAACCTCATTCAGACAAAGCACCAGTGGTTAATGAAATTAGAGCAAGAAATGTGTGGAAGAATAGACCTGCGTAGTCTCAAACTCTCTTCACATGGCATTGATTGCAAAAGTGATAACTTTATTGTGGAAAAACCCCAGTAGATACCATCTTCACCATGAGATCAGCATTCCCATTGCTGGAAATGGGACACATTGACCTCAGCACCTCTTGGTATTAAGCCCTTACAATGAAGTTATACCACTGTTGTGATATTTGTGTGTGCCCCAAATTCAGAAGCATCAGATAAACCTAAATTTCAGGTGGTTCTTTAGGGTAACCGACCTGTACCCCTTAAACATATCAAGGTCCTGAAAGACAGAGAACAGAGTCAGGGCTGTTTCAGATTAAAAGGAACTTAGTAAGATACAACTCAGTCTGTCTGAATTGGGATCCCACCAAGGCAGACTTGATAAGCCAAGTCCATATTGCTATAAAGTTAGTTTCTTCATATTATAATTTTACTGTGACTGTGAAAGAGGGTATTCTTGCTTTTATAACACTTAGTGAAGTATTTAGAGCAGAGGGAGAGAAGGAGATCCTTGTCCAGCTCTGATAACTGAAAGACCAAGGACAAGATCTCTTTAACTACTAGAGAGATGGCTCAGAGGTTAAGAGCACTCACTGGCTGCTTTTCCAGAGGTCCTGAGTTCAATTCCCAGCAACCACATGGTGGCTCACAACCATCTATAATTGGATCCCATGCCCTCTTTGGTGTGTCTGAAGACAGCGACAGTGTACTCACATACACAAAGTAAATAAATATTTAAAAAATATACATCTTAAGCTTTAATGTTCTCTGGTCCAAAAGGCACCCTTCTTCCAATTCATTGGTTTCTTGGTACCCCCAAAGGTCTGGCCAGGGACCGGGGAAGGTTGGAACTACGAAGCATGAATCTCCTCCCAGGCAGTCAGACTTGGTCTCTGCTTGTAGTAGATACAGATTAAACGTCAAGCATTTAATAACCTCACTTGGCTAGAGAACCATAAAAGAAACCAAGTAATGCATAATTAAGTTCCATGCGGTGCCTCATCTGCCCTGGACTCTTACTGAAACGCCTGAGCCAGTGGTTCCCGGAAGGGTGGGGCAGAGAATCATTCCTTCACATTTCTATTGAAATGTTCTCAGTCCTCTCTGCTGAGCAAACGTTTCCTGGATTGCTCCGGGAGTGTGACTCTTTCCTAGTACCTTCTAATGATGTTTTACAAGTGCAAGAGTCTAAGCTGTGACATAAAAGAGTACTTAAGCTTGCTTCTGATTGGCTATTAGGAGACAGGGTTTCTCTGTGTAGCCCTGGCTTTGTAGACCAAAGTGCCTCGAACTTACATACCTCTTGCCTCTTCCTCCTGAGTGCTGGGATTAAAGGCATGTACCACCATTGTCCAGCTAGAATTGCTATTTTAGCCTCAAATTTCTTTTACCTCAATTTTTGATCTTTTTAATTTTACATTTTTATTTATTGGAACTATTATATATTCATATGGTCATAATTCAAATGACATGAGAGTTTCTGTAGAAAAAAGATCTATATGTCCTGCATCTTTTCTTCCTCTCATTGCTCCCCCTCATTCCCCAAGTCCTCCAGAATCAATTTCTAATTGATTGATGATTGATTTTTAGATTAGGTCTCAAAAAGTTGCCCAGGCTGGCCTCAAACTTCTGAGAAGCTGAGACTGCAGACATGTACCACTGTGTCTGGCTCTAATATATGCTTGGCACCTGAAATCCATTATGTCCAAAAATGCACTAATCATCTTCTAGTACCAGGCACACTTTAAGCTTCTGCGTCAACGCTTATGTGGGACTATGGTGATAGTGACCCTGTCCTCACAGGATGGTTCCTTCCTCATAGGGCCACATTTGGAAGTGCACTGTTTGGGAACTCAGCTCTCAGTAAAAGTTAAATCCTGATGACCCGATAATAATCATAATCCAAAAACTCTTCTTGCATTCAACATCCAGGCATGGTTTTGTCTCCCCCGTCCCCCATCCTCCCCGCACTGTCCCCAGTTCCCCAGTCTTCCAAAAATAACAATTGCTGGGGTTCTTCTCCCCGCACCTTCCCTTCTATTTGGTCTTGTCACACTTTACATTGTTCCATCTTGACATTTTGGCTGGAGCAAGAAGAAGTCAGAAAATTCCCCTGCGGTGCCGTCTGCCTCGTCCTCAAAGAGCTCACGGACCAAACTTCTGAGCATACTCGGCTCTGGGTCACACAGCCTGCTGCAGATGCTCCCCAACGCTGTCTCCAGTGTCTCTTCCAGAATGTTGCTAGCAACATTAGAGCTTCATTCCTGACATCGCTGTTTCCTCCTGGGCCAAATGACAAGAGATGGATATATTTAAACATGTGAGGTTTCCTGGCTGTCTTTGGTGACTTAATCCTGTCACCACAGCTATTAGACCTTCCCCTTTCGAGTTTCATAAACAAATGGACAATTCTCATTTTTGCAATATGAACATTCGTTAGAATATGTTCTTTTTTTATAGCAAGCATTCCAGTCCTCAAACAAAGTCAATGGCATCTTGACCTTGGAGGCGGGGAGAGGAGAGGGGCATGACCGCTTCACTGCCCTCAGTCAGCATGTCGTAGATGGGAAAGAAGGTGCCTTGCTCACGTCCACATTCCATTCTGTAGTCTGTCAGTCCTAATGCCCCATTCCCCACCCTTAGCAAATGGGCATCCAACACTAGTGACTGCATTCGAATCTAATTGCACGAACCATTACAAAGTTTTAGGCCCTGAATTAAGAAAATCTTTCTCATCTTCATGGTAATTATTGAAGTGATGAGACTAGTATTATTTTTCTGTGTGTATGTGTATGCATGTTCATGTGTGTGTGGATGCATGGGCATATGCACATGTCTGTGCATGCATGTAAAGGTCTGAGGTTGATGTTCGAAGTCTTCTTCAGTTGTTCTCTATCTAATTCATTGACGCAGGGTTTCTCGGTTGGACCTGGACTTAATGATAAGGCTACTCTGAGCAGCCAGCTTGCTCCAGAACTTCCTTTGATGATCCTCTCGGGTAATCAAAGTCCTGGGATTACAGGTCGGCTGCCACACCCACTCAGCATTTACTGGATTTCTGGAGATCCGAACTCTATTCCCTAATGCTTGTATAGCAGGTGACTTAACCACAGGTCCACGTCCCCAGATACGGTACCTGAACTTTCAACTGTTCTCCACATAACAAGACACCTTTAGAGCCAGTACAGTAGGACTCTCACTGAAATTACAGTCTAGCAAACCRTTGTAATTTTGCCAGATAAAGGGGCCAAAGAGAAATGGTCCATGAACCCAAGCTAAAATGATCTGTCCTCTGGTTGTAATGTTTTATCCTTGATTTCTACAGGCATTGGGTTGATTGCAGTATGTGCTTCGGTTCTGTAACAAAAGCTTCCACTGTGGGATGTGTTGGGGTCAGGCATATYCTACTCCACCAATCTTGCCTTGACTTTGTCTGTTTCACGGCTTTAGTTCTCTTCCCCTGTGCACAGTTTTGGTTCCTATTGCTGGGTCAAAACCCCATGACCAAAGCAACTTGGGAAGGAAAGGGTTTATCTGGCTTACATTTCCACATCACTGTTCATCATCTAAGGAAGTCAGGGCAGGAACTCAAGCAGGGCATGAATCTGGAAGCGGGAGCCGATGCAGAGGTCATGGAGGGGTGCTGTTTATTAGCTTGCTCCCCTCCTGGCTTGGTCAGCCTGCTTTCTTAGAGAGCCCAGGACTACCAACTCAAGGATAGTGCCATCCATGATGGGCTGGGCCCTCCCCTATCAGTTGCTAATTAAGAAAATGCCCCACTGGCTTGCCTACAGCCTGACCCTACAGAGGCATTTCCCTTTCCCTTTTCCTTTTCCTTTTCCCTCCATTTTATTCATTCTTCTCTCATACAATACATCTCAACTTCAGTTTCTCCCCCCACCTTCCCTTTCCCCTGATCCACCCCTCCTTCATTTCCCCTCAGAAAAGAGCAGGGCTTCCAGGGACATCAACCAAATACAGCATAAGAAGACCAGTCATATATTCTCACATCAAGGCTGGACAAGACAAGCTGGGCAGTGGTGGCGCACGCCTTTGATCCCAGCACTTGGGAGGCAGAGGCAGGCAGATCTCTGAGTTCGAGGCCAGCCTGGTCTACAGAGTGAATTCTAGGACAGTCAGGACTATACAGAGAAACCCTGTCTTGAAAAACAAAACAAAACAAAACAAAACAAAACAAAACAAAACAAAAGGCTGGACAAGGCAACCCAATAGGAGAAAAAGGATCCCAAGGGCAGGCAAGAGTCAGAGACATCCCCGACTGCCACTGTTAGGAATCTCACAAGAACACCGAGATATTATTCTGCCATAACATATATGCAAAGTACCCAGGTCACACCCAGACAGGCTCCCTGATCATAGATTCCATGGAGTTTTGGAGGCATTTTCTCAGATGACTTCAGCTTGTGTCAAGTTGACATAAAGCTAGCTAGCACACCTGGGATTGTATAACCCAACACTAGATGTGAGGAGCCACTGCTTTGGGCCGTGTGTGTGTGTGTGTGTGTGTGTGTGTGTGTGTGTCTACAGAGGTATTTGACATCCAGTTACGCATCTGTGAATCTTGTCTATGTGAAGGTATATCACACATGTACAGGTACCTGAGCAGGCGGAAGAGCGTACTGGGTCTTCTGGGGCTGGAGTTCCTGGGAGTGCGAGCTGCAAGGTGTCGGTGCTGTGACCGATTCAGGAGGGTCAGTTCCTGACACTGGCTGTGGTGTGATTCCTGACAGAAGGGACTGGGCAGGGGATACAGATCAGCTTGCCTGCATGAGTCCTCTAGTGCTCGTCCTGCCCCTCCCCTGCCCCATCTTTGGCAAGAACAGTAACTGAAGAATCTAGCCTTTGTTGCTCCTGCAAGTAGAGAATGTAAATGTGAAGAACTGCCCGGGGAAGGAGGCCCAGGCCAGCTTCCCCACCATCCCCGGAGGGGCCACTCTTCCAGCAGAAGCAGATGGGGCAGACACCGGAGCTTGGCGACGAGAGCCATTAGGACCATCTCAGACTCCCTTTGCTACCGTTCCACACTCCCTTTTAATTGTGTTTTGTCTGTGAAGCTTTTATACAGCAAGATAATGAACTGATAGGCCGGAGTGAAGGGTTTTAATCCACTTGATGTTATTCCTTTTTCATAAATTAGTAATTTGGCCTTCTGGTCTATGTAGCATTATCTTATGGGATGTATGGGTATGAGTGAGCAAGTACAGCAGGCTTCCTTACCTGGGAAACCATGGACGGGCTTCAAGGATCCATTAAGCTCTGAGTAAGTGTGTGTGTGTGTGTGTGTGTGTATGCGTGCCTGGGTGTGTGTATATGCCTGCATACTTGTGTGTATGTGTATATGTACATATGTGTGTGTACACACAAGTATTTGCATGTGTGTACTTCTGTGTGCACAAGTGTGTGTGTGTGTGTGTGTGTGTATGTGTAGTAGTAGTAGTGCATTTTTCAAAGGGTCAATAGTTTTCACAAGGTTCTCGTAAAGACTTTCAGATGCACTGACAAAACAATTTCTGTTTTTGTAAAACCAAAGTGACCATAGTAAAACTCTGCTGACATAGTTTTTCTTTTCTTCCTCCTCCTACCCTTCATCCGTCCTTCATTCCCTCTTTCTTTATTACGCTATAACACACTAGGAAAATTATTGAACAATATGGTTTTACTTATTTAATCTTGCTTTTGAATTTTTGACACTAGGTCTCGCTCCATGGCCTGGAGTGATTGGAGACTTTCCGTGTGACCGAGCTGACGTCCAGCTCCTGCTCGTGCGACCTCAGCTCCTGATGTTGGGATTACACCCGTGAGTAACTGTAGCCACCTGGCAATGTTTTACTTTACTTTTATTCTCACAGAACACACTGGGATATCTTCTATTGCAATTATCCTTTGCCATATTTTTTGAAACGTGATTTWAAAAAAAAAAAAAAACGCAACTGCTTGAATTCATCTTTTTTAAACTTTTTCACATATAATCTCTGGGAGGCTTGAGTTTTAGATGAAACATTGACTTGGTTGTATCAATAGATGGCCAAATGTGACCATGAGTAAGAGTCATTGTTGCTAACAGCGGACATTTGTGAAGTAACAGCTGTGTGCTCCAGGGTAAATTACTGCACACCGTGTCCTACCCTGAGCCCTAGGAAGTAGCTCATTTCCATTTGACAGCTGAGAAAACTGAAATACGAAATTGACAAGAAGGCAGCGGTACAGCCAAATCTGCTGATCTTATTCAGGGACCATGATGTCCAGTGTTACCCATCAAGCTCTGCTTGGGCACACTCAAAGCTTTATTTCTGCCCAAAGTAATCTCTCCCTTCTCAGAATTTTTCTAGCTCTTCAGCTGGCTCTGAGCCTCCCACATGAACCCCATTAGAAGCCTCCTGTATAGGTCCAGTGATCATTTTCAATTTGGGGGGCCCACATGGTCTCTGTCACAACCACTCAGCTCTGCTGCCCACCGTAGCATGAGACCGGCCATCAACAATAACCAAGTTAGTGAGCATGGCTGCACTTCAGTTTAAATCTTACTTAGGCGTCTTGTGGGTTATGGGGGTGGGAACTGGGGAGATAGCTTGGTTGGTAAAGCACTTTCCTTGCAAGCAAGAGGACCTGAGTTTGATCCCCGGGATAAAACTGGACATGGTGGTGCCTGTTTGTAATTCAAGCCATTGGAAGTGGGACACAGGCGGATCCCTTGGGGGCTCAGTGACTGGCCTGATAAAGTCCTGGTCAGCAAGAGAGCTTGTCTCAGAAAGCAATCTGGGTGACTCCTAAGGAATAACACCTGAGTTACCCTCTGACCTCTACAGGAACATACGCAGCCAAGCATGTGTAACTTGCACGTATACATGTACAACTGCCCATTTGCACATATGTGCAGCCGCATTCACACACACACACACATATAAAAATGCTTGAATGTCATGTAATTATCATGTACCTCAAAACACTTTTCTTCTTCTGATTTTCTTTCTCCAACCATTTAAAAATCTTTAGACCCACGAGCTGAACAAAAACAGGTGTCAGGCCCGATTTGACATCCGGGCCAAATTCTTCTGCTTGACCTATCTTACATGTCTGCATTCGCCTCGTCTAAATAGAAAAGGAATGGAGCTTAACAGCTGCCTGCTCTCCTCGCTCCCTCCACGCAGGCCTCTAGCACGAAACATGTCCATCTAGAAACAGGTGCCATCTTTATTTTCTTCACCCTTCAACCTCTCTGATAAGATTTCTGTCTCTCTAAAAATGTCACAGTTGTTTTTCACTGCTGAAGCCTGAGATTTAGAAGCATCTACGGGCTTGGCTAACCTAAAGGTCAGGTGGCATCTTGGCTGGGCGCTCAGGCGGACGGCTGGTAAAAACTCAAGCTGCCATGTGCCGGCTGTTGATTTTGGTTTCCCAGCTCCTTCCATGTGAACTTTTAGATTGTTTATCATAATGGGGTTAGTGCATGAGCAATCATCTTCAAAACCATAATCCCCAGGCAGAAGAGGTGTCATGACTTGATGGATTAAATTTAGGAACGTGAGAGTCACACTCTAAGACCAGCTGCCCAGCATTTTCCGGGCCTTGCTCCGCCCTCACCCTATGGTCAACGTGGAAGCTGGGTGTGAAGTGTCCCTTCAGATGGAGCCCAACAGCTGCCAGTGTGCCCATTTGTTGTGGCTTATCCCACGAAACAGCTCCGAAATACAGTTGTCTAATACAGGAATGTGCTCTCTGTCTCTGTCTGTCTGTCTGTCTATCTGTCTGTCTGTCTCTCTCTCTTTGTGTGTGTGTGTGTGTGTGTGTGATGTGTTTTGTTTTAAGGCCATCTCAGCAGACCATGGAATCAAGCTGGTATTGACTACCAAGGACACAGTTGGAAATGATACAACATATGCCTATGAGCGCCATTTTTTCCGGTGTGAAATCCCTGGGAACACAATCCGTTTGCTGTCCTGCCACTGGCCAAATGCCACTCCATCGAACGGCAGAGTCATTGGTTTCAGTAAAGATGCTCTAGGACAGCTTTCAATATAAAACTTGTCGGCATTCCTTGCGCCCCCCCCCCCGCCATGCCCCCATCCTGGGAGGCACTGCCGCTCCACAGGGATGAACGACTATTCTGATTTATTTTTAAGTATTAAAAAAAACATACTTTCTCACTAGCATTAGTTTTTACTCACTTTTCACATGCCTTAAAATAACCTGGTGTTGAAAAGTCTCCAGACAGCTGCTACCTTACCTAGGAGGTGAGGAGGCTGCTCCCTCCGGGACAAAACAACAGGTGGTATGAGCAAATGGTGAAAACCGGCTGAGACAGCGCTTTCAGAGTGCCTGTTAGCTATAGAAAGAAGGGCCCTTCCTACTTGGAAACCCCTCTACACACTTCAGCAGACTCGTGATCCCTTGCTGGAAGGAAGACAGCAATCTTAATGCATGGCATATATGTTAAATATAAGCGGGCTTAGGGAAGACGCTTTTCAAACATCATTGCAATTACTAGGCAGAAGGCTAAGTGGGGTTTAGCTCTGTAACGCGAGCCTCCATCACAGCTGAGGGTTGAGGATGACTGCCTTATATGCAGAGTTAGCAGCTGCCTTCTGTGCCCCAAATGCTGTCCCTTGCCACAGATGGGCCAGGTGGAGCCTAGCCACCCAGCTTGTGACATATACTGGGTGCTTGCGGTGCCTGGATGAAAACTGCTTATCAGAGTGCTGCTRCTTGATAATCATTATAATAGGATTGAGGAGGAGGCCGGCCTTGTGTAAATACCCTGGTTTGWTGTAAGACACGCCCAGCCCCGATGGGTGGTTCGGGTTATTCTGATTGGCCGTTACAGTCTGCGGTGGCTATTATGGAGCCAAACATAACTCCAAAGAGTACTTCACAGCTCTCAGTGTGCGTAGTCACGGAGTCATCAATCAGCCAGGCGCTCAGGTGGCTGGCATGGCAGATCCTGTCTCTTCCCTGCTAGGCATGCTAGCCACCTCTCCCTCCAGCTGCAAGGACCGCACCTCCAAGGTACAGGTGAAAAAACTTTCCCCCCCAAATCTGAATTCCTCCCATTTGAAAATGGAAAGCCCGCAAAATATTTTCATTACTCAAAAGAAGGAAAGGAGAGGAAGAAACGTAATCTGGGGGGCTCGCTATGGTCAATTGATTGCTTTAGTAGTGATTAAGTCCCCATTGAAGGCGGAGATGCAAGATGCAGCATTGCCTAGGAGACTGCAAGCCAGGAGAACCTACAGACAGGTAGACAAGTCCATAAAGAACCACACATGGGGGTCCAGGGAGATGGCTCTGCTGGTAAAGCACTTGATGAACAAGCATAAGAAGTCTGAGCTCTCAGCACCGCATAGAAAGCTGAATGCAACGCAAGACTGTCATCTCAGTGTCAGAGAGGCAGAGAAGGGGCTCCCTAAAGCTCGCTGGCCAGGAGGAGAGACTGAAGAAGTTAGCCAACTCCGACCTCTGCCGTCCATACATACATGTACACAGTGTGCATACATTTCACAACACACATACACACACACGTACAAGATACACACATGTACAAGATACACACACTAAACATACAGGATTCGCTGTGGTAAACATGGCAGAGTACAAAGGCAAAAAGAACTCTTCCATCTGCTCCTGCAGACGGAAGTAACCTTTAGAAGCCCCTGGAAAACGGACGATGCCGCAGACTTACAGACCTCCCTGCTGTCACGGAAAGGAAATCAAAGGCAGAAATCTTCCAAGTTCACCAAAATCCCAAAGAGATGGAGTGTACCAGTCCTGCCTGGTCTGACCAGGGCCTCTCCAAACACACCCCTCCCTACCACCTTCTGGCTTGTTTCATTCCTGAAGCTGCTCTGTGTGTGTCACTTCTCTGACGTGCCCATCCCCCCCTTCCACCCTACTCCACTTCCATGGCTGCCTTTCTTGGACCTGGTGAGCAGGGACTGCGTCCCTGTTGGGGCATGTGGCACTGTAATGACACATCATTCCACAAACACTGGACTTGGTTCAAACCAACCTGCTCAGTGTGAGTCATGGTTACTCTGTGGCAGAGACCCACAGTAGAAATTTTCTTCTGGCTTTTCACTTTGAAATATATAGAAAATTTGTATGAATATTACTTGAAGCTCTAAGTACTTTCTACTTCTACCCTCAAGTACCCCACATACTGACAATTACCCAGAATATCAATTTATCACATATGCTTCATTCTCTAGACATATACCAAAGTTGCTTTTTTTCCCCCTGAGCCATTTGAAAAAAAAAAAAATGTTGTGGACAGGATAGCTCCCCCCTGTTTAATCCTACAATGGGTGCTTCTTATAAAAAAAGATGCTATCTCATATAACAAACCCATCAATGAACAGTATCTATGAACAACACTGGCTACCAATACTCTTCTTAATTTACAGCATTTACCATATAGTACCAACTATACCTTGTGCAGTTTCAAGCTCTTTGAATAGTGTTTCTTTTACACCTTCAGTTTGGAACAATGCTTCCATTTTTCCTTCTCCTCTAACCTTGACATTTTCTGAGGCACACATGTCCTTTCAAAGTTTCTCATATGATTTCCCTTGTGATTTACGCACTTGGAGCAAGAACCTCTGAGGCAAAGCTTTGCTCTCCTCATTGCATTGTACCAGGAAGCAAAAAAATAGCAACTCGCCCCGCTTGGTAGTCAGTATTTGACAGAGATTTCCACTGAGCGACTCTAAGTGCTTGTTTGGTCATGAGATGGCTGAAAGCTTCCATTGAAAGACAAAGGTTTCTTCTTTTCTCTATGTGCTCGTTTAATGTTGTTTTTGTGTAAAAGGGCTCACGCGTGTACCTGTATGCGGAACCCAAAAGACAACCTCGGGACTGATTCCTCAGGCATCATCTACCTGAGTTTTCCCAGGTATTTTGTTGTTTTTGTTTTTTGTTTTCTTTTGGGGTTTTGTTTTTGTTTTTGAGCTATAGATCTAACCCAGGCCTGGAACTAGCCAAGCGGTCGGCCGCCCCACGGATCCACGTGCCTCTAACAGCATACAGGCGCAGGCCTTCCCTCCTCGCTAGTCCTCAGAATCCTGGGGATTGAACTCATGCCTTTATGTCTGCAAAGCAGGCACTTTGTTCATGGAACTAGCTCCCCAGCCCTGAATTTGTACAGACCCATAGATTCCTACTATACTCTAAGCATTAAAATCAGGAACTATTGCTGAGTATGGGGACCCACACCTGTAGTTATAGCTACTCAGGAAACTGAGGTCTGGGGTTCTTCTGAGCCCAGGAGTCCCAGATCAGCCTCGACCTGTAAGAAGTCCTTTACGGTAGCTAGCTTTTGATATATCCCCAACATGCTTCAAACATCCCCTTAGTTTATAGCATAAACGTCCCTGTCCCATAGTTTATTTTTAATACTCCAGCCCTAGAGCCAACCATTTAAATGGAGAGTGACATTTAGTGAACTTTATCTAGGCATGCTCACACACATATGTACACACACACATATATACATGTATATGTACATATATGTGTGTATGTGTATGTATGTACGTAAGTATGTGTGTATACCCATCTACATATGTATATCTATCTGTCTATCTAGCTATGAATTTGTGTGTGTATGTGTACCCACATGCACATATATATACTTTTACACTATGTCTGCTCAAAGCTCTAAGTTTTCACTGGCTCTTTGACCTCACAGCCTAGCGACACAGCCTTTCCCTTTCTGTAATTTCCTCCAGATAGCAAAAGCATGATGCCCCCATCACCTTCAGGGCATTTACTCATTTGACTAATCATCTTTACACAGCCTCAGGCCCCAGCTGTAAAGGCCAGGAGCTTGCTGGCTCACCACAGGGCCCCAAACAGGCAAGTCCCTCCCTACAATGGGAAGGGAGCTGTGAATGAACAATGACTCACAGTGATCACCCTGCATCCTGGGAGTGAATTCTGCCCGCTTCTACTGCTCTCCGGACTGAGAACTGATGTAGACACACATAGTTTGCTTTCCCTGTGGTTGCCTAGCAACGTGGGTGTGGGTTTTTGTTTTCATTTTTCCATGGTGGTGACCCCTTTAAACATGATTTTTTWAAAAAAAAAWTTTTTTTCTCCTCTTTACTCTATTTACCCATGAGACCGAAAAGGACTAGCTGGATCCGTTCAAAGACTTGTGGTGTACCAAGCTTCCAACAGGAAGGGTGCATTATAAATAGTATATAGCTGTTAAGGCCCCAGCTGGAGGTCAGAGGTCAGCTGATCCGTCCCTACAGCTGCCAGATGGTTGGCTCTCCTGGGACATTCTCAGGGCCACACGCTCATTTCCTAGATACCAGTCTGCAAGTCATGCCCGACCCCTCTGTCCTTCACCCCCACCCCCACGCCAAACTGCAAGCATCAAGATCCCAGCGCCCTGCAGCTGTTCCTCGGTCTCTCCTTGACTTGTTCACAGTGGCAGTGGGGATGGGGATCTCACAAGGTCCTCACTCTTCTTCAGGGCAGGGGAAATCCTTCTCTGAATGCTAAATCCTCCCAACTCATTTCAGCGTTTCTTATAGGATTTAAACACACACACACACACACACACACACACACACACAGACAATTATGCGCTCCATGTCTACCAAAGGCAGTTGGAAATCCAGTTTCTAAAATCACTTTCAACTCTCCCACAATTTCTATTGTCAGGGAAACTAATGAAGCCCCCAGACTTTCATCTCAGAATTGACTTTTGGAGACGCCCAGATTGCTGCCTGGCAACACACGGCATTGCTGTGCATCGATCTTTATTTACAGCCAAGGCTGGAGTAAAGGAGCAGATGGTGAGAAATCGGATTTAAAGGAGGGACAGATGCGCCCACACGGGAGCTGGGTAAACCTCTTGGCTACCAGCATGCACCAGGTGTGAAGCCTAACTACCTCCACAGTTGTGTCCACTTTACTGTCGCCCTTAACTTGTTTGGATTTCGTCTCCGAAGATGGGGAATATTTCCCATTACAAGCATTTCTCTCATCACACCCCGCTAGGACTGTGTTCTAAAGAAAGTAGCTTCTTGATCATCTGTGTGATCGAGGATCTAAAATTTCACGGACATTTAAGCCGTTAGCCTGCTTATCTGGAGGGGACAGCTTTACATCTTTATGATCTCAGAAATGTTTACAAGGAGATCCACACATCCATAACTGTACATAAGCTCCTTTCTGCCTCTCTCTGTCTCTGTCTGTCTCTCTGTCTCTGTCTGTCTCTGTTTCTCTCTCTGTGTCGTCTCTGTCTCTCTCTCTCTCTCTTCCTGTGAAGGCAAAACAACTTTCAGTTGCTGACCTAAAGTGTTGAAAATAGCTATTGTAAATGCAAATGCTGACAGGCCGCTAGGCTGACCGCCCCCTCCTAGAGGGAAGGAGAAGTCACACACTTCAGTTACAATTTACACTTGCTCCCTTGGGAGGGGAAAGAGGAAGGATACACGCTTCCTACCCCAGGCACCTATGGTCACACTAAGCCCCAGTTGTTCAATGCTGGATTAAGCCATGAACAGTTTTATTCCAAAATGACTCCCATATACATTTCTGGCATGGCTGGACATGCAGGCTCACGCCTATAATCTCAGCACTCAGAAGCCCAGGCTGGGAGGATTACCAAGAGTTTGAAGCCAACCTGTACTACATAGGGGGACTCCTCATCAAAGAAAGAAAATTCTGGCAACTCTGCGGCTTTCATAGTCATCCCTCGGTGACTTTCCTACACCATTGCACTGTGACAAGAAATTGTACCATTCTCGAAAGTTAGCAGCAGGTCCTGTGAAAGTCACTTTCAAATTAATCCTGAGGGAAAGATGGAATTGTTTAAGTAGAACAGCTACATGTTATGAAAGGTTCCTTACAAAGTAGCCATGAATTAAAAACACAGAGCATTGCATGGGGTTTACCAAAAAGCACATCTGGCTCCGTTGTCAATGAAGTTATAACTGGTTCAACTTGACACCTTGCTTCTCAGACTATGTCAGGACAGTTGTTCTTCTTGGACTGGGGTAGGGGTGGGGTTTCCTTTAGTTGGTACCCAGCTTCTCTCTTTAGTGAAACTGCAGGCTGGCCTACCAGTTCCTCTTGCTATCCCTGAGGCTGTACCCTAGACCTTCTGGGCAGCTCTCACATCTGTAAGATTCTGTGTTCAGTGTTTGGACAGACAAGGTTAGGATAAGGCGCCCATAGCTTCCTGATACCCTCTTATCTCCCAGGGCATTTGGATTCTGGCTTACATACTCACCCTAACTGCAGCAGTGGGCACAGAGATTTCTTGCTCCTGGCAGACGAAGGCTAAGCCAGACATGAGATGCCTACTGACAATCTTCCACTCTCTGTTACCTGAGTCATAGTCTTTTACCTCGCACAACTTCCGAGCCAGCCATGAATTCTAAACTCCTACCTCCATGCTACTGCAGTTAATCAGAGAAGATGCGCTACCAAGAAATCCTAGAATAACCCATGTTGGCATACCTATTCACAAGTTACAATTCATGGACCCAGGGGTGACCCCAGGTCAGTGATCAAAGTCCTAGTCGGGGTCGAGCACCAAGGCTGTGACTCATCCTATCAGAGTTCTTTAATTCACTTTTGTTGTTTGGGCATCGCATTGGCTTCAAGAATGTCATTGTTCTTGCGTTCTAGGTTCCAGGAAATATTGCCTGGTTCAGGTGCTGGCTCTGACCAACAGCAGTCACCAGCCAACAGCACCAACCACACGCTCGCCTTGTTCACATTCTTGTCTTTGCCTCACACAAATCCCTGTTCCAGTGGATACCAACCTTGAGAATAGAATCTCACTTGGGGCATTTTAGTTCGGTTTCTTAGGGTCCCCCTAGCCTCTACCATTTAGATTCATGAGGTCCAGGGTAGGGCGTGGGAACACATGACCACAGAGGCGAACCTGATGAGAGAAACAAGGGCCCTAAATAAAAGCTTTTATCTCCTTGTCTTTCACTTAAAATATGCTCCTTTCCCATCTGCTTTATCAACCAATATGCTAATGACTTCCACATGAGCAATATTTTTATTGCCCTAACTATTGCCCTCTTGAATGGTAGGCCAACAGTACCCTCTCCTTCAGAAAGCCAGTCCTGTAGATTTGCTAAGTGAGTCAAACACTGAAAACCTAATAATTAATGAAAGTGATAGGGTCTTCAGGAGTCCATACCATATCTAGGCCAATAATCCCCTAAACATGAGTTCTCAACAAGGGCCAGCAGCCCTCGGTGATAGCCCATCTTACCTGTAGTTAGCTCTCGTTCTTAGAAAGCACTTGTCTAAGTGGTGTCGAGATCTAATCTCCTGCTTTGTCTTTTGATGGGCCTTGGTTTCCTCCTCTAGAATAGCTAAGTTAAACGTACTTTCATCTGACCACACTTCAAATATCACCAGGCCACATACTCGGCATCCTTCTGCCTGTTTCCTCCTTGTCTCTTTGTTTCTCTTCTCCTTTTACCACAAGCACAGGACAGAGCTGCTTCCTACTGTTCACAGCATACATGCGTGCGCATATGTGTGTGCATGCACATGTGTGAATGGATATATGAGTATGTATGAATATGCATGCATATAAGTGCGCATGTATGCACGCATGTGTGAATGTGTATAAATGTATATGTATATGAACACATGTGCGTGTGTGTGCCTGTACATGTGTTCATGTGTGTGTGTGTATGTGTGCCTGCACTTAAGTGCACGTGTGTGGTGTCCACCACTTAGTTTCATTTATACCCCTGACCTCCTCTTTTTATCTTTTCTTGGCCTCATGTTAGTTAATGTTTTGGCTCTTTGGGACTTATTATTCGTATACTTTTTTTACTTTATTTTTCCCTTGTGCCATGTCTGCCCCCTTCAATATGGGCCTATGTGTGTTTGTATAGTACTACATGTGTACCATGGTAGACATATGAAGATCAGAATGTTTCCCTCCTTCTATGAGGTGGGTTCTGATGACTGACCTTGGGTCAGCAGGTTTGGTAGCAAGGTCCCTTACCCACCAAGTGAGCCATGGCCCAGCCCTCTGTGCCTGGTTTTTGAACTAGGCTATTACCACTTTGGACAAATCGGAATCAGATAGGTTACGGTGAGCAATAGTATTAAGGATATGTTAAGCCTGCTTTCTCCTTTGGTGTCTGTTTTGTCTTTGGCAGGGTCTGTTATTTCTTTAAATCTAGATGATTACTAGGCAGAAACTGGGTGGTTCAGGGAACCTTCATGTAAATGTCTTATGATTACTAAAACAGATGGTAGTGAGGCATTTGCACCATCAAGCTTTTGTACAAAGAGAGAGAGCAAACTAAGGATGGGGCATGAATGACCAACAGATGCTGCTGTCCCTGAGTTCCAGAGTCAGCATTGCCCAATTTTAGCGTATCCCAAGTGCCACCAAGTAGATCAACAAAATGGATAGTTCTCAAAGCAGAGTGACCCAGCTCCCTTCCCATAGCTAGTCTATTAATATTGTTCAGACATGTAAGCCTGACTGTGCAGCATAATTAGCAAGTATTTGCTGGTGAAGCCATGGCCTTGTTTCCTCAAGACATCTGTTTTCCAAAAGAGTTCTCTCTCTAACTGAAATTAACAGTCATTATTCAAGTATGGCTGCCAAGTAGAACACTTGACCTTCCCTTAAATTAGAATCCTGAAGGAATGGCAAATGATTCCGTAATATAAGTTGTGTCAGGCATCGCACGAGACACGCCTACCCTAAGAAAATACTCTTCAYCTGAAGTTATGCCTAGGTATCTTGTGTTGCCTTCAGCCTGTCTGCCGCCCTGTCTTCCTTCATTTCTCTCGCCCCTAAGGTCCTTCTTTCTATCCATTTTTTGTTTGTGTGTTTATAAGTGTGCTGGTTGGGGGGGGGGGCGGTTATATAAACTCCATGGTGTTCTCGAAGAGGTCAAAGGGCAACCCGAAGTARAAGCCTTCCCTTTCCAGCTTGTTTGAGAGAGGTTCTCTTTGGTTGTTCATTTTCTAGTCCAGCCTCGGTGGCCCAAAAGTTCCCTGTCTCCCTCCTATAGCTCAAGTGTCTACTGCCCCCAGTTTATGGTGTCTCTGAGAATTCGAACGCAGATCCTCACACTTGGCTCCATCAATTCTTCATCTCCTCTTCCCTTTTCTTTCTTCCCTGTTCTTTCTTTTCTGTTCACTCCCTCCTTTCACCATCTCTCACTAGCACCCCCTTTTCCTTTACCCCCTTTCCAAAACCCGACAGTCAACACCCGGGACTTATGCCTTGGTAGTTCATCCTGATTTCTCCTGGTCTGCTTCTGACCTCTACACACCTTCCTCCCATCCCTTACCCCTTTTCTTCTTTCCATCTTTCCCTCCCTTGCTCCCTCCCTCCCTATTTTTTCCTTCTTCTAAAAAAAATGTGCTCAGTCCATTCCTTAAGAATGGTCTCTAGGGGCTGGAGAGATGGCTCAGCGGTTAAGAGCACTGACTGTTCTTCCAGAGGTCCTGACTTCAGTTCTCAGAAATCACATGGTGGCTTACAACAATCTGTAATGGGATTCTTCTGCTGTGTCTGAAGACAACTACAGTGTCTCATATAAATAAAATAAATAAATAAATCTTTTTTTAAAAGCTAAAAAAAAGTCTCTATAGTGTGAATGGTCAATCTCCCCAGACCTACTGAATAGTCTCACTTCTATTTCAAATTGTTTTTTATTTCAGTCTCATGAAACAACATACAATAGATGCTGTATGTTGCCTTTGCTGGTTTCTGCCGTGGGGTTTTAGGATGTATGCAGGATAAGTTGCCCAGGAAAACTGCTTAAGCAACCTCTGAACCGATGACTAATAGTCCAACAGTTGAAACAGGTGTAACCAGTTCAGCTGTACAAATGACACGAACGTCACATGGGTGGAGAGCCGTGATAGTTAAGACACAGTTCTTGTCAACAGGAAGCAGTGTACTCAGAGTTATCTGCAGGGATCTGAAGGCATGTGTATTCAACTTGTTCCTCCCCCCCCCCACCTTGGACCAAAGAAAGATTGATTTACTCTTTTATTTTAATACTGCTATGACCCCACTTCAGCCCATAAGTTCTTGATCCTGCCCAAAGCCAATGGAATAATCCATGGAGCGTCTTCTCTGAGGGCTCTGGGTCAACCCATCTCTCGCAAGGCTTTATCGCTTACTTACTGAGTACCCAGCTGAGACGTGCCTGAGATCATCTCTTCTCAGCTACTCAGACAAGCAAGCTTTATTTGCTTGCCAAATGGTTGATCTTCCACCTGCACCTGACTCATGTGTGTGTCTGGTGTGTGTGTGTGTGTGTGTGTGTGTGTGTGTGWGAGAGAGAGAGAGAGAGAGAGAGAGAGAGAGAGAGAGAGAGAGAGAGAGAGCGCACTCACAAGTGCTCTGTCACTGAGCCATATCTCCAACCCCTCTTTCATCATTACTTATGGCTTTCAGAGGGAAATCATAAACAGAGGACAAGAAGACACATGCTTGTTAAGAGCAGGCTGTGTCAGTGTCCCTGGTGTGAGGCTTTAACATGCTGAGTACTTACTGTCAGCATGTTAGACGGACACAAGCTGCTTCAGCGTGCAGGTATATGCCTAATGCCTCTGGAAATGACAACTACTATGCAATCAATAAGCTGCTATCTGTGTTTAACATGTTTTACTAAGAATCATCTGTGAAATGAAGGCATGTACTAAACCCAGCTGCTTAGAAACGTCAAAGAACTTAATGGAGCAAGAAGGAGATGCCTCTGAGCTACAAAGAACAAACCTGAAACCCGGAGAGCCTTTGGCTCTGAAAACTTGATGCACACAAAAATGTCCCAGCCGCTGTTGTAAATACAGGCTGCTCTGTGCCCCATCTCCAAGGATTCTGTTCCGATGGGCTGTGCAGCATTGTTTGTGGGAACAGCTCAGGAGCCAGACTCCGCAGCTGCCGGCACTCTCTCGGGCCTCGGACGCTTCGTCTGTGGATACGAATGGTGTGTAGTGTCGCTGGCAACTGACCACATGGGAACGACCCAACAGGGGATGGACGTGCATGTGACAGCAGTTGATTTTAGAGTGGCACTGCAGGTGCCCTAGATGCTGGCAGTACTTTATTTTATTCTTTTAATTAATTAAACTGGAATTATCCCACAGTCCTCCTTTCCTTTCCTCCCTCAAACCTGTCCCAGCTCCTCCAACCACCTCTTTAACTGATGGCCCCTTTTCTTTATTAGTAAGTTATTTCATTATTTGCAGAATTATGTAAATACAATATGCCGAGTTCATTTAGTGTTGCTTGCCTGTATATGGTTTCAGGGCTGACCATTTTGTTTTGGATAACTAATTAGGAGGCTCATCCCTGAGAAAAACTAATTCTCCCTTAACTCTGTAGTCATTAGTTGCCTGTAATTCTTTGCCTAGGGTGGGATGCCATGAGATTTCCCCTTGTTAGCATGTTTATCAGTATCACCATTGTATCATTTAGGCAGTGGTGTTGCCGAGATGTCATGGGTATAGCTTCGTTTCTAGGAGATGCAATCTCAGCAGATTTCCTGGTCCTCTGCCTCTTAGGGCCTCTTCTGAAATGTTCCTCCTTAGGTACAAGAGCATGTTTTAGATGTGTCTATTGGAAGTAGACTTCCCACAGTCAGGTGATCTCTGCATTATGACCAGTTGCGGTTTTCTATAATGGTTTCTGTTTGCTACAAAGAAAAGCTTTTTTGATGTGGGATGAGAGCTACATTTATCTGTGGGAATAAGGGTAAGTTTTAAAATGCAGTTGGGAATTATGTTGGCCTAGTAGAATGGCGGTAGTAGATTCTCCTCTAAGATCACCCACACTGTAATGAACACTGTGGCCTTGGGCTGGCTTATGACGCAGTTGAGCTGTGCATAATTTTCTCTGCTGTTGTTTACTAGTAGCTAGGTGAGCTAGTCTGAGAATTCAACACTCAAGGTTGAGAGGAAGCAGAGGAGTCAGGGATACCACAAGGAATTAACCGACAGGGACTTGTGGGGTCTCACAGAGATCACAGAGCCTGTAGGAATCTAACCTAGGTCCTCTGCATATATGCTATGGCTGAGTAGCTCAGTGTTCCTGTAGAATTTCTAACAGTGGGAATGGGGGCTGCCTCTGGCTGTTTTACCTATTTGAGGGACCCTGTTCCTTCTACTGGGTTGCTTCATTCAGCCTTGATGTGATGGTATGTGCCTTATTGTAGCTTGTTATGCTGTTTGGTTGATGTCCCTGGAAAGCCTGATCTTTTCTGAGAGGAGGCTGGGGGTGGAGGGTGGGAATCTGGGGTGTGGGGTGGATCTGGGAGAGAGGAGAGGTGGGGGAAAGAGATGGAAGAGAGGGAGGGGAAACTGTGGTTGGGATATATGAGAGAAGACAATAGACAGACAGACAGATAGACAGAGACAGAGACAGAGACAGACAGACAGACAGACAGACAGACAGACAGACAGACAGATAGGGAAGTAGCCTGGCAGTGTCTTTCTGCTCTGAGAGTTTGGAGCACTGAGAAGTACATGACAGTCATGGACCCTACCAGGAACACGTGCACCAGTGAAACACTGTCAGCTCTTAGGGGCTCTTGTGAAGGAACATGAGTGGTCACAAGAGCTTTGCAGCCTTGGTCCTTCCTGACATATCTAGCACACACAGAGCTGTTAGCACACTGCACACCCATGTCTGAATGTGTAGCCATTCTCAAGAACATAAGTTCAAGACCCACCTTCTAGTATCACCTTCTTGACCTCCAGATGCTGCTGGGTCCCAGAGCCCTGGTCTTCTCTCACTTCAACCTACATTATTTTCTGTAGTTATGTTATGCAGGCTCCTTGCTTTTGATGAGTTCCAAGTTTCTATTATATCTCCCGTTGGGCGACAGACTCTTATACATCCCATAGTGTGCTCTGCATCTATCTGGGGGTGTCTAAAGAGCTCTTATACCTAATGTGTTGGAAAAGTACTCTTGTTGTCCAGACCCAAGAACCTCACTGTCTGTCTACACAAACTTGTCCTCACTTCCTTCCCCAAGCGTTTCCTCCTGGGAATGGGCACCATGTCCCTTGGGGTACCAGACTGGACACTGAGGAGGATCTCTGGATTCTGCTCCCCACCCCATGCCTGACATCTCTCCCCGCTCCACTCCACCATTTCCTACTATGCTCTGCCCCACCCTTTATCTCTCCAGAACGTTCATGTCTCAGGAACGTCCTGCATTCCTTTTACTTCAAACATTCTTCTCTTGTATTAATTGCTGGACAATTTATTTTAATAATTTAGGTTTCCGTTCAAATAGCAAAAGAACTCCTCAAAGAGATCCTCCTTAGCACCACATGAGGAACAGACCTGTTCCCATGGCCGTGTTCCAGCCCTTACATTACCTTTTTAAAAAATTAATTAATTGACTCATTGATTTTATTTAACAATGTTTTCCTTATAGCTCAACCTGAAGCTATGGTTTTTGTTAGTATAATACCTTCCACACTACAATAGAAATCTTTAAGCTTCTGAAGACTATCTTATTCAACACAGTATCCCAAGTTCTAGAATAGTGAGCAACTTGCACTGGGTTCTTGAATACTGGTTTCAAGAATGAATGAATGAAGGGTGAGTAAATGAATTGGAAGAATAATTAGCATTAGTATATTATATTTTTTAAAATTCTACTTGGCTCTGAAGGGCTGGAAGGACCTATCAGGTGAATAAGAAGAAGGAGGAAGAGGAAGAAGAAGAAGAGAAGGAGGAGAGAAGGAAGAGGAGAAGGACAGACTTAGCAGGTGGGGAAATAACAGAGGGAAAAGATAAAGAGGATCACAAGGTCTGTGTGACAGTAGATACAAAACTGATCTGGCGGAGAGCAAATGACTGGCCAAAAAGAAACAGCCAGGAAAGACAGTTCTGAGAAAATGCTGAATGTGGTGGTAGTGGTGTGTATGTGTGTGCATGTGAGTGTATGTGTGCGTGAGTGCATGTGCATGTGAGTGTATGTGTGCATGTGTTTGTGTGTGTGAGTGCATGTGTGTAAAATATGAAGCTGGGAATAAAGGAGTCCTCTGTTACCAGCCAGACTCAAATACTTGGCCGAAGCCTGAGGAAAAGATAAGGGACTCACAGTGAGCCTTCCTGTGGCCTCGGTAGATACTCAGGAAGCGGCCCCTTTGCTCTTGAAATGTCAGAGACAAGCGGGTTGCAACAGAGTCTGACAATGGGCCCAGCCTGCACTCGGCGCTCATGGAACAGCTGTGTACTGCTGCAAGGTCCAGCAGGCATGGGGGATTTGTTGTCACTGCTCTTTGTTTGCCAGTTCTCCTGAACACAGGAGAACGGGGCCCTACTTCTCAAAGACACATTGGAAATATTTGGGGGAGAATGTTGGGTTTTCAATCATCAAAAAATAAGCACAGTGGAATCCCAAACGAATCGCCTCCATGGTTTTTGGTGTGGCTGCTTCAAAGGCCATCCTGCTTTAGGAAGTGAGAGGTTTTTTTGTATTTGAAGTTGTACTTGGCAGCCTTGCTCTGAAGATGCACATGTGACCTTTTGGGAAATCCTGTTTCCTGCAGATGTCGTGGACTTGTGTCGGTGGTGCAGAGTCGACTGACTGTGTGGAGATTCTGGAAATGACCTAGATAAGTACAGCAAAGCCCAGAGAATCTGCCCGGTTTTGTTTCTGTTGTTGTTGTTATTTATTTACTTACTTTATTAAGATCAAGTGGCTAACTGGCGGGCAGGCAAAGCCTGGTGCACTTCCCTGGCTTCCACCTCCCCTCCAGGTTGCAACTCCTTCTGCTGCACCAAAGCCACAGAATAAAGAAGCCTTCAGCATCACTCCAGCCCTAGGCTGTAACTGGACCTTTCGTCCTGCTTGGCAAAGCCACCCTCCCACTGCGCCTCCTACCAGCCACACCCCAGTAGCATCTCCACGGGGCGGCAGGGGGTAGGAGCACTCAGCAGGTGGTGCCCTCTCCCTGGCTTCAGGTGCCCCTCCCCCTCCCATTTTCTGATAGACTTGGAGAGAAAATTGCATTTACGAGGTGTTCCATTACTGGGCACCCACTGTGTGCCCTCCATATTGTCACTAAGTGAGTCCTCACACCATGAAGGAAGTATCACACCCACTGCCACACCATCACACAGTAAGCCCAGAAGACATTTGTCCTTCATGGTCTGTTTCTTTCAGATAAGGAAAATGTTGACTCTCTGATCTCTTCTTCTGGGGCTCTGAACAGTGTCTCCACCTGGTCACAAATCCTTGGGTCACTTATAATAGCGCTGCCGCATAGCACAGGTACAGTTTGAGTGTCCTCTGTATCGTTACTCTTTCTCTAGCTTTGGCTAGGGGGAGAGGGTTGAGACAGAGTTTCTCTGTGTGGCCCTGGCTATACTGGAACTCACTCTGTAGACCAGGTTTGCCTCAACCTCTAGCGATCTGCCTGCCTCTGCCTCCCCTGTGCTGGGATCTTGTGCAACCACCACCTGGCTCTCCACCTTTATTTTAGTTCTTGGGTGGGTTTTATTTGTTTTGGTTTTTGAGACAGGGTATTAATTTTTAGCCCAGGATGACTTCAAACCAGCAGTTCTCCTGCCTCTACCTCCCAGGTCCGGAGATCACGCATGCCAGGCTTCATTTATTTCAAGCTATAGTTGTGAAGACAAAACCAGGGGCCAAAAGGATACTGAGTCCCACAGGGCTTGGGCCTTACCTCCGTCCCCCACCCTCCCACCCCTGCACACGGTGCTGCGTCATCTTTGTTGATCTAGTCTCTGTGCTTAAGGAGAAACCGAGGTAGACTCTTGTGGTAACAACTGGTCCTGTATTGTAGACTGTGGCCTAGCTTCCCACAGCTTGCTTGAGGTAAGAGAAGTTCTGCATGCGTCATCCCAGCCCATGGAAGGTGGAGGCAGGAGGACTGCTAGACTCACTCAAGCCAGACCTCACCTGTCCAGGTATGTTTACACCCAAGATAAGCAAAAAGAGGATCCAGCCATCCTCAACAAAGTCTAAAAAACAATACAGAGAGACACTCAGACAACAAAATGGGCTTAAAATAACAATAATCCCATTGGTTTTTTTTCCCCCATTTTTGTTTGTTCATTGTCATTTTCTTTAAAAAGCGAGGATCTGTTGGTAGGAAAATCCCTGGATGTTCTCCACAGCAGAGGGCAAAGCTCCTCTCTCCCCATGTTACARGAACCAGGCAGAGAGGGGTTAATGAAGACAAGAAGGCCAGGAACAGGCYYAGATAAACCACCTCTGGSAAAGTTCTCTAGTTCAAACAGCTCTTGARAAAAGCTGTCRCYATCATTAACACAGTCACCATCAGAGGATTACGTCCAAGGAGTAGAAGCTTCTTCCAAGCATCTGATCACTGCCTGTCTGAGAGGGGTATTCTTGGCTGTCAACATGGCGTCCTCTGGAATTAACAGAATCCAAATGGCTAGGCACACCTTTGAGGAATATTTTTTTTTCCTTAATGATATCATTTGAATGGGAAGCCCCACTTCTAATCCAGATCTTTGAGGTGGGAAGATCCACCTTTAATCTAGGCCACGCCTTCTGCTGGCAGCCTATATAAAGAACATGGAAGAAGGAAGCCTGCTCTCTTTGCCTGCTTGCTCTTGCTAGCAAGTCCATTCCTTCCCTGGCTTTAGAGTCGACTTCTTCAGGATCCTGGCATATACTGAAGTCCATCTGAGGCATCCAGTCTCATGGACTGAATAACTACTAGATTCTTGGACAGCCATTGTTGGACTAACTGGACGGCAGCCTGAAAGCCATTCTAATAAAGCACATACATACATACATACATACATACATACATACATACATACATACACACACACACACACAGAGAGAGAGAGAGAGAGAGAGAGAGAGAGAGAGAGAGAGAGAGAGAGAGAGAGACATTCTCTAAATTCTCTTCCTCTAGAGATCATTGACTAATATACTGCCTCACATGGCAAGTATTGCCAACAAGCCTGGCTTAATTTCTTCTTCTTCTTCTTCTTCTTCTTCTTCTTCTTCTTCTTCTTCTTCTTCTTCTTCTTCTTCTNTAATAAATCAATAAACTTGCATTACTTGATATCCAGGTTTATAAATTATTTCGTAAAGGTGTCTGAGAATTGATGGTAAATTTTACAGCAATATGTACATGATAATTAAACTCAGGGCTGCTCATGGATACCTTGAAATGTCCCAATTTAAATAACTAGAAATCTTAACTATAAAACAACTCTTATCAAAATCTGATCTTACAAAATCTTCTCTTAAAATACATTTACTGACTTTATTTACTATAACAGGTGTTTTTAGTATCAGTATAAACACAAAACTGTCAAGTTTGGACTCAAAGAGTTCAATTATCTACAGCAGAAAAAAAGGCCAGTTGTATGTGCAGTTTGTTCAGATGAGCCAAACAAAGCTGAGTTGTTGTTCTAAATGTCAAGACACTGTTTCCCTATAGTTTAAAWATGTACCTGTATCAATAGAACAGACAACACCAGACTTGCACTTAACCTTGCCAGTGGTCAGTAAATCAGACAATGCTGATCTAGTCACCATCTAGGAGAGTTAAGAGTTGCTGAGCAGACATGGTCACAGAAAGGTCTCAAGCTAACAAGAAACCTTTTCTTCAGGAAAAATTAAACTGCAGACTCCCAGTTAGTTTGATTAACAAGAGTTCTGTTCTTACTACCCACTTAAGTATGATTTTTTTCAATTAATTAGGAAAAAACGCCTAGGGACAATGTGTGACCCTTAATGCTATTAGAATGCAGATTAAGGAGGACTTTCTAGACTTTCTCTAACGAATGTCTTTTTTTTATTATCTAGGCTCATGGGTTAGGAAGCCTGCATTCAAGTGGGTATTTTTGTTTGGGGGATGGGGATGTAGCATTATAGATTGAAAGAAGGGCATATCTGACACCTAGCCAAACTGCAGCACAGTCCTGTCATCAATTTAAACCAAGTTGTACAACTTGACAGCCTAACATGACCACSACCCCCATCCCCCAAACTTCGTGTTTTCCTTTTTAATAGGACAGCCTTAGGAAATGGAAGCCCGAGCCCTGTCCTGACGCTGTCACAACACTGGAGGCTCTGGAGGTCAGGGTTTCTAGAAGGAAAGTCACCCCTGTCTTCCCTTGTGATAATTCCTCCCCCAACAGCAGAGTTCCCATCTTTTGTTGAGTTTCTGAGACTCTGAGCACTCGTCCGTCCGTCCGTCCCTCCGTGCCCTTCAGAACTCTGGGAGAGATGGAGCGCTCCTTGGTACAGCCTCTGGGTACAGGTGAGGCAGCGATCCTGTCCCTAAGTGCCGCAGAGTGGCTCGCTCCGAGGTACCCAACTCCAGGAGCCCTCAAAGCCGGTGATGCCCGGGAGCGCACCGGTCAGGCGCTGCCTGGAGACACCTCCGAGCGTCCTTTTGCCCGGACGCACTGCGCCCTCGAGAGCGCTCAGCGCCGCGCTCGCCACTCCGCAGCGCCCATCCCGGGCCGCGCGGCTCCTCGGGCAGCAGGCGACCCGCCCCGCCCGCGCGGCCCCCGGCCCGCCAGCCCGCCGGCCCGCGCAGCCTCGACCCTTCCCACCCGGCCCCGCACTCCCGTCBGCCTTTCCCCCGGGCCACGAGCGACCGTGCTGTCTTCTGGCCGTCACTGCGGTCACCGAAAGGTCCCGCGTGTGCGCGCGGNTCCTCCTCCTCCTCTTCTTCTTCTTTATCTTGATCATCATATTTTGTTGTTATCGAAACAGGGTCTCTGTGCTGTGAACCCTGCTGATATTGAACTCAAAATCCTCCACAGTCCTCCTGCTTCAGTCTCCTTGGGATTACAGGCAGACTAAGCAGACACACCTTCCTCTAGGGACTGGGCAGATATTACGTTTTGTTAAAGCTTTTAAAAAAAACTATTAAAATTACTGTTCGTCGGTAGGAGTAGGGGCTGTCTCGGAGTAAGATGCCTCCCCGTGGAACCCTTTCTGCTAACCGGGCTGCCTTGTCTAGCCTCAATGGGAGATGTGCCTACTCCTAATGCAACTTGATAGGCCAAGGCAGGTTGATATCCACGGGCACCTCCCTTTCTCTAAGGAGAAAAGGAGAGTGGGGTGCTAAGAGGGGGGTGAGAGGGAGAGACAGGGAGGAAAAGCTGTGATTGGGATGTAAATTAACTAATTTTAAAAGAGATTGAAAAGAAAAACATCACCATTACTGATAATGATAAGKTCTTCACGTTTATATTAWACRAAWACCTTTTAAGGTTCATTTTTCCATAAATAGGCAAAAGTACTAGGGATGGGTCRATCTGACTCCCTAATTATCAGCTATTGAGCTCTCTCTCGTTGCCTGRACTGTCTYAAGCAAAAGRACTTTGTCTAAGAGATAGACTCTTTTGTAAAAGAGTCTGACCACCTTTGAGATAAAGGCACCAAGAGTGCAGCTGATCRTCCCCAGCCCTGAGAAGGTACAACTCAAGGAGAGCTGTTYAAAGCAGTTTGTGTCAAACTTTTGGCAGTCAAAAGTCAGGRRACTGTTCCCACCTTTCTGAGACAGGGARCACTTTCCTTGGTGAAGGGATCACTGTGATTGGAGACAAAGGGACAAGGATAAGTTTGGTTTACCACACAATCCTTAACGRCYATGACTGGTGCTTAGAGGCAAGGCCATAATTGGCTGAAGCAMGGACCACTAATTGACCCAAAATTAATGRCTRTGATTGGTCCAAGCATCTCCTCCAGCTGCTTAGGTCACTTRGGGGGAGTCATCTGAAGCTGTGYATAAAATCTAGTGAMRCCTTTGCTCAAGTGRACTTTCAGTAGGGTGACCTGAGCTGGTACAGGTACAAAGAAGCAGAGAGCAAGAAACAAAGAAAGCAACAATGTGGCCTGAAACAAAGAGAAAACAAAAACRTGACTTGAAAGCTGAGCAGGTGGTGGCCTGAAGTCACGTGGGAGCCCAGATCGCTCRCYTTATGACTCCTGATGCTGGACTCCAGAGCAGCCCAGTTTATATTGCTCCGCTCCTGGCCTCAGCTTCCAAGCATGGTACGATTTTCCAGTTCCCGGGGCTGGAATCCT
Source organism: Apodemus speciosus (assembly GCA_002335545.1). Taxonomy (NCBI): domain Eukaryota; kingdom Metazoa; phylum Chordata; class Mammalia; order Rodentia; family Muridae; genus Apodemus; species Apodemus speciosus. The sequence continues at coordinate 52,053 of BDUI01010275.1, forward strand.
GAACAATCTGACTTGTAACTGGCTCTCAGTTCTTCCTGGATCCAAGTTCCTCGGGCAGATAACTGAACTACTGAAGACGATCTGCCTACCGGCAGCACCCACACCCTTAACCCACCCAACTGTATCAACAACTGTCCAGTGAGCCCATTGACCACTGGGATCCTGCTTGCTGGCCAATGGGAACAGATGCCTGTGCCCGAGTATTCTAACCATGCCCTATGCCCAGTTCCTGAATGTCCCATAGAAGCCCCAGCTTGCATCCCACCCAGCTTCTGAGCACAGTTTTGACAGAGTAAGATATTCCAAATAGGTTGTGACAACGGCCACTGAATAAGCAAATAAACACATCCAGAGAAACCTGTGACACTGCAACATGACACTGTGGTGAACAAATGTATTGGGCCATCTTCATAGCTGTCCTGGGGCACCTGCAGCCAACGGGTGGCAGCTGGACATGCTAAAGCTTCTGTGCCAGGAGACATCCATCCATACTCTGCATAGATTGGCCATGCTGCCTTGTGCAAAGAAAGA